>JZKD02S1250136.1:192388-210759 GCA_000966675.3 Picea glauca
CTTTGGCTCAATGTCATGGTGTTTTCATGGTTACTGTTTGCATCTATTGAATGGTATGTTTACAGTTTGCTTATATGCTCTGTTATGCATTTGTTTCAATGTTTTTATGTGTATGATTTAATGTTGAATGTATGAAGTCTATGAGAGGGAGAGTACGAGTTTCAATTGTTTCTCTTCCTGATAATTCCTACAAAGAGTGCAGTGAAATCCCGCAAGGAGTGCGTTGATAAGATTATGAGTTTTACCTCAGAAGAAAATCTTAGGAGAGATAGATTTGTTCTTATGCCAACAGAGTTGTGTAAGGTGTGCAAATGCAGGTTGAATTCTTAGACTTTTCTAACCTTGTGAGTGGTGGAATAACTATTGTTGCAAAGAGTGCATAGAGTTGGAGAGTTCAGATAATCAATGATTATCGTGAAGGTTGCAAGGAGTGTGTGCAGGATTCCTTAGAATCCTCAAGTTTGCATCAAAATTCAAATTCAAGAAGGATAAGTATTCAAAATTTAAAAGGAAGGATGAGGGCTAAAGTCACTTTACAGAAACCAAGTTCAGGAGGAAATATGCCAAGTTATTTGGCCAGGGATATTTGAGAACTTGAATGAACGATTGAATATCTTGGAGGGAGAAACACCGATTTTCCATGGACCGTCAGATCCAGTAGATAAGTGGAGAGGTTAAGGCCGAGTGTCTTTGAACACTCTCAAGCTCAAGAGAGGTAGCATCCATTAGATATGAATCAATGAGATACGTTGATCTAGTTCTTTGAGTTTCAGCATTTCGGGATTCCAAATTGTAGAGGAATTCATTTTTGAGAATCCCCGATATGTGAATTCCTAAATGATCTGGATCGTTAGATCATGGAAATTTTAGGACCATTGATCTATGGATAAGAAGTCACGAGTTCAGACTTCGGGAAAAAGGAGAAGAGTCACATCGTGAACTCATGAGTCATGAAATTCTAATGCACTCAGAGGTGAGGGCCCAGGAACTGAATGGAGGTCATATGATAGAGGCATAAGGGAGGAGCTAAAGAATTGTTAGCCCATTTCATGGTTTTGGGAATCGGAGGAGTCAGTCGGGACTCACAATAGAAATCACAAAGTCATGAAATCTGAAATACCTTTTCGGGTTAAGTCAGTGGTCACGTGGGGTGGAGGTTCATGCCTAGTGCTTGCTTGCACAGGTGTAACTTCTAAGAAGGACCTGTGGTATTATTTGTATTGAGGGTTCCAATGGGGACTAAATATCCATTTCGGTTCAAGAAAGTAGAAATATCCAAAGACCAGGAGGTCAAGAAAACCCTACTGAGGTAGGGGTGCTTCATTGGGTGGTATTAGAGCTTAGCTAACAAATTTTGTTTTCTATAAGGGAAGACAAGGAACAGTTGTAATTGAATTTTGCATGGACAGATTGAAACAATGCCACCAAGAAGATGTCAAGAAATGTCAATGCCCGATCCAGCTGTGGAAAGGGAAATGAGATAACTTCGTGCTCGATTAGATACCATGGAGACAACACATAGGTGAACACCTGACACTGGAGATGTCAATGAGGCCGAGAATGAGAATGAAGTTGGAGTCGAAGAATATGTTGTAGCCAAAGATGCTACAGAGGAACACCTATTCAAATTTGTTGCAATAATAGGGGCCAGGGAAAATATGGACATCTCGATGTATGAAGGAAACTTAGACGTTGAGGAGATGCTATATTATTTTAGATCTCTAGATAAATACTTCGATTATGAAGATATTGAAGAAGATAATAAAGTTAAGCATACAGTTACTAGACTAAAAGGACATGCAACACCATGGTGGGATGAACTGTAGGCTGACAGGCGTTGCAAAGGAAAACAAAGAATCAAAAGTTGGTATAGGATGGTCACAAAGATGAAATCCAAATTCATACCCAGAGATTATCAAATCAATCTATTTCGAAGAATGCAAAATTTGAGGTAGAAAGGGATGACAGTGAAGGAGTACACTGAGGAATTTTACAGGCTAAACATCATAGTAGGTCATCATGAGACTGATGATGAAAAGGTCTCCAAATACATGAATGGCCTGAGATATGAGATTTAGGATGAAATGATCATGGTGACAATGAGGATTGTATAAGATGCTTATCATATTGCTCTGAAGGCGGAAGCGAAATTGGCCCGAAAGAAAGGTCAGAGGTGCAGAGGTAGAAGTCGGAGTAGAGGAAAATCATTTGCCCAAGATAGAGTACAGAAGCCTAAAGATGATGAAAAGAAACCTCATAACCACCCAGAAAGGGGAGTAATTTCACAGGGAAGACAATATGCCGACATGAACACTTTTCCTCGAGCAAGAGGAAGAGGAAGAGGCAGAGATGGTGAGATAAAGTGTTTTTTCTATGGAAAGATCGGACAAAAATATTTTGAATGTCCTGATAGAAAAAGAGATGGAGGAGGCGAAGCTCACATTTCATAAGCGCAAAGGCAAAATGTTGAGGTAGAGGATGCAGAAGGTGGAAGATCATTAATGATAAGGAAAATTATCTTGAATCCAGAGAAAGAGGTAGAGAATCCAATCCAAAGGAACAATTTGTTCAGAACTGCTTGCAAGACCAAGGATAGGGTATGCAAGGTGATAGTGGACAGTGGAAGTATAGACAATCTTATATCCACATAAATGGTGGAAAATATGGAATTGGAGACAATTGCTCATCCGATCCCATATAAGGTTTTTTGGTTGCAAAAAGGACATCAGGTAACAGTCACTAAACAATGCTTAGTTGAATTTAAGATAGGGTGTTATAGAGATGAGATATTATGTGATGTTATTCATGTGGATGTCTGTCATATTTTGTTGGGAAGGCCATGGAAATATGATAGAAATGTTATTCATGATGGAAGAAAGAATACCTATACCTTAGAGAAGAATGGCGGGACACATATGTTGTTTCCAATTGAAGATACGAAGGTGAAAGAAGAAACAAGCAATACTATACTTCTCATGAGTGGGAAGGAACTTCTGGATAAAGTAAAGAAAGATGAAGAAATGTAGTTTTTTGTGGTAAGGAAACATAGAGTCATCTTGACCAATAATTCAATGGATTATATACCTGAGTAAATTCAGGAACTATTGGAGAATTTCTTTGATATAGTGGTGGACGATTTACCTTGTTCATTACCGCTAATCAGAAGTATAAGCCATCATATTGACCGTATACCGGGAGTGATTTTACCAAACAAATCAGCGTACAGATTGACGCCACAGGAGAATGAAGAAGTTAAGAAACAAGTCCATGATTTGATGGAAAAAGGGTTGGTTAGAGAAATATTGAGTCTATGTGTTGTGCCAACAATGTTAAGTCTGAAGAAGGATGGTAAATGGAGAATGTGTACAGATTCAAGGGATATAAAAAAAATCACCATCAGTTACATATTTCCTTTACCCAAGATGGATGACTTGATGGATTTCTTGAGTGGAGCAAAGTTCTTTTCAAAAATTGATTTGAAAAGTGGATATCATCAGATTAGAATGAGGGAAGGTAATGAATGGAAGACGACATTCAAGATGAATTAAGGGTTGTATGAATGGCTTGTCATGTCATTTTGCTTAACGAATGCACCAAGTACTTTCATGAGATTGATGAACAAAGTCTTGAAAGATTTCATTTGGAAATTTGTGATTGTGTATATTGATGATATACTGATCTTCAATAAGACTAAGGAGGAACACTTGATACATTTAACTCTACTAATGAAAAGGTTGCAGCAAGAGAAATTGTTCATAAATCTGAAGAAGTCATATTTCATGAAGAAGGAACTCATTTACTTGGGTTTTGTGATGTCCTCAAATGAGTTGAAGATGGATCCTGAAAAGGTAAAAGAAATCAAAGAGTGGTCGTCGCCAAGGAATATCTTTGAAGTCAGAAGATTCCATGTATTGGCCAGTTTTTACAAAAAATTCATCAGGAATTTTAGTGGAATTTGTGCACCAATGATGGACACAATCAAGAAAATACATAAATCTTTTCATTGGACTAAGGAAGTGGAGAAAATTTTCAAGTTGTTAAAGGAGAAGATAATTGAACAACCAGTTCTGGTTCTACCAAATTTCGGTAAAACATTTCAAGTGAGATGTGACGCAAGTGGATTTGCAATTGGATCAGTCTTGAGTCAAGACAATAGACCAGTTGCATACTTCAGTGAGAATCTGGATGAGACCAAGATGAAATATTCCATGTATGATAAATAATTCTATGTAGTCATACAAGCATTGAATAAATGGAGGCACTACCTGGTTCTAAAAGAGTTCATTTTGTATAGTGACAACCATGATTTACAGTTTATAACCAGAAAGGAGAAACTGAACCAGAATCATGCAAAATGGGTTGAATATATATAGAACTTTAATTTTGTTATAAAGAACATTTATGGAAATGCTAACAAGGTTGTTGATGCATTGAGAAGGAAATTCTTGATTCTGCAGGAGTTTCGTGTGAAGACCTTATGTTTTGATAGCCTTAAGGAAATGTACAGAGATGATTCAGATTTCAAGGATTCTTATGAAGCATGTGAGAATCTTGTTTTGAGAGACAGAAGCCAATGGATTGAATATTTAATTCAAGATGGATTACTATTCAAAGGAAATCAGTTGTGTATCCTGAGGAGTTCTATGAGAGATAATATTCTAAAGGAAAAGCATAGTGGACGATTGGTTGGACATTTAGGCCATGATAAAACATTTACGAAACTGAACAATATGTATTATTGTCTAGGGATGAGAACATATGTGCAGAAATTTTTCAACCAATGTAGAATTTTTCAGCATGCAAAGGGGAAAAGACAGAATACAGGATCGTATCAACCATTTCCAATACCAGAGAGGTTGTGGGATGCGGTAAGCATGGATTTTTTGTTAGGACTACCAATGACATAGAGAGGTTTTGATTCCATATTCGTGGTAGTCGATAGATTCTCAAAAATGGCACATTTTATTCCATGACAGAAAACCAATGATGCAACACACATTGCAAATCTGTTTTTCAAAGAAGTTGTTCAACTTCATGGTTTACCCAAGAGTATTGTTTCAGAAAGGGATAAAAAAATTGTTGGTCATTTCTGGAGGAAACTATGGAAGAAGCTGGGGACTAATTTATCTTTTATCTCATCATATCACCCTCAGATGGATGGATAGACTTAGGTAGTAAATCAAAGTTTTGGGGATTTATTGAGGAGTTTGGTAGATGAACAACACAGGCAGTGGGATCAGATTATGCTGCAAGAAGAATTTGGATACAACGACTCACCTAACAAAAGCACAGGATAGAGCCCATTCCATATAATGTATGGAATGCATCCGAGACGGGTATCTGAGTTGAGGGACTTAGAGAAAAATGAATTCAGAAGTGCTAGAGGGGAAGATTTTGCAGCAAAGATGCAAGAGCTCCACAATAAGATTAAAGAGCAGTTGTAGAGTTCCAACCAGGAATACAAGCATAGAGAAGATCAACACAGGAGAGAGATTTGGTTCAAAGTGGGAGATCTAGTATTAGCAAACCTAAGAAAAGAAAGGTTCCCAAGGGGAACATATAATAAACTGAAGATGAAAAAGATAGGGTTGTGTAATATTTTGAGAAACTTTGAGGCAAATGCTTAGGTGATAGAATTTCTAGATGATGTGGGCATATCACCCATATTCAACGTAGAAAATCTGTATCCTTACAGAGAAGATGAAATAGATGGAGCAAAGAGTCAGAAGAAAATCTAGTGGGTCAAATAGATGCTTGTAGTTGAAAAGCCATAGATGGAAAATATAATTGACCAGAAATTTGGTAAGAAGACTCGGAGGAAGACATATCTTGAATATTTGGTAAAGTGAAAAGGACACTTGATTGAGGATTCCAGTTGGGAAAGAGAAGCGGATATCCAGAAACATGGACAGACGGTGCAAGAGCTCATGGACAGGATTCCATGAATTTTTCAGCCAGAGGAGTATGATGCAGGAGCATCATAAGAAAGCGCAAAAATGGAGGGCGGCTGGATATGCACCAACGCTCATTTTGAACATAGTTTGAATTTCAAACGGATGGCACATTAACGTAATATCTGAAAAGATATATTTTCTTTTATGGTTTGAAGATTGTAACGCAAATCTTGAGAATTGCTCTCATCTGTCGATTGTGAACAATTAATGTAATGAATGTAAAGTAGATGTAGACTTTAATTCGATTATATAGCTCGAGTAGTAGGAGGGAAAACTCTAAAAATCTCCCTCGTATGTATTGTATTGTATCATAATTCTCAAGGTAGAAGAGAGGTAGCAGAGAAAGAGACAGAATAGGAGAACAAAGGAGAATGGAGAATTCTAGAAGCTGTATAAGAATATAGTTGTTGTTGTAGAACCCATGTACAGAAGCACTTGAGTTAATATAAGAATGCTTTCTCTCAATTTCATGGTGTTGTCATGGTTATTGTTTGCATCTATAGAATGATATGTTTACAGTTTTCTTATATGCTCTATTATGCATTTGTTTCAATGCTTTTATGTGTGTGATTTCATGTTGAATGTATGAAGTCTGTGAGAAGGAGAGTATGAGTTTCAATTGTTTCTCTTCCTAAGAATTCCTAGAAGGAGTGAAGTGAAAGCCCGCAAGGAGTACGTTGATAAGATTCTGAGTTTTAACTCAGAAGAAAACCTCAGGAGAGATAGAGTTGTTCTTATGCCAACAGAGTCGTGCAAGGTGTGCGCAGGCAGTTTGAAGTCTTAGACTTTTCTAACCCTGTGAGTGGTGGAAGAACTATTGTTGCAAAGAGTGCACAGAGTTGGAGAGTTCAGATAATCAATGATTATCGTGAAGTCCGCAAGGAGTGTGTGCAGGATTCCTTAAAATACTCAAGTTTGCATCAAAAGTCAAGTTCAGGAAGGATAGAGATTTCAAAAGTTCAAAGGAAGGAACAAGGCTAAAGTCACCTCACAGAAGCCAAGTTCAGGAGGAAATACGCCAAGTTATTTGGCCAGGGATCTTTGAGAACTTGAACAGATGGTTGAATTTCTCAGAGAGAGAAACATCAATTTTCCGTGGATCGTTGGATCCAATAGATTAGCAAAGAGGTTTAGGCCGAGTGTCTTTCAACACTCGCAAGATCAAGAGAGGTAGTAGTTGTTATATCATAATCAATGAGAGTCATTGATATGGCACTTTGAATTTTGGCATTTTAGGAGTCAGAAGTGTAGAGGAAGTCATTTTCAAGAATCCCCGATACGTGAAGTCCTGACACGATCTGGATCATTAGATCATGGAAAGTTCAGGACCGTTGATCTGTGGATAAGAAATCGTGAGTTAAAGGATAAGAGTCACATCGTGAACTCATGATTCAAAAAATTCCGACGCACTCGGAGATGAGGGCTGAGGACCTGACTGGAGGTCATATGATAGAGGCATAAGGGAGGAGCTAAATACTCATTAGCCCATTTCGGGGTTTTAGGAATTAGAGGAGTCAGTGGGGACTCATAATAGAAATCGCGAAGTCGTGAAATATGAAATACCTTCTCGGGTTAAGTCAATGGTCACGTCGAGTGGTCACGTGGAGTCGAGGTTCACACCTAGTGATTTATCGCACAAGCGTAACTTCTAAGAAGGACCTGTGGTATTATTTGTATTTAAGGTTCCAATGGGAAATAAAGAGCCATTTCATTTCAGGAAAGTAGAAAGATCCAAAGACCAAGAGGTCAAGAAGAACCTACTGAGGTAGGGGTGATGCGTCACTGAAGTCGAGCCTAAACAAAACAAAATAAGTACATCATGTATGAAGGATATCTAGGTTGCAGGAGATCTGATGATGATATCTAGAAATGGCTCCGTTTTATTATTGAACTAGGCTATTGAGTTATACTTACAACCAACATTTGTTTAAAATTTTATTCACTACCCTACCCTACTTGAGAAAAAGGAGATCCTCTTCTCAAGTATAGGAGTAGTTCCAGTGAATCCATGTGCACAACAATATTAGGAATACACTCATATCCAAGCATGGAAAATATACCTTGATGGTTATCTTGATATGAGAGGCTAGTTGATCTGGTTGTTTTGATGCTAAGAAGTGTTGATTGTGTGGAGTCATTTTTTAATGTATCCAATACTCCTTTTTCTATCTTCTTCATCAGTATCATTTACTAGCATCTCCTCCTTTATCATACCCTATAGATCTTCGAACATTTGGCTCTTGCACAAAGGATACAGGTACAAATTTGCAAGAAACTATTCAATATTAGGTTCCAATACTTGCTCTCCATCAAATGTTGTCTATGGCTCTTTGATCTCTTGTCCAGATTTATAAGGAGAATTAGGGAAAGCTTGTAGATATTCTTTCTTCTCATGGAATATTTTCTCCTCTATCCCTTTCTAAGATGCAAATATGTTCCTAATGGTTGTCAGGATTTTCTCCTACTGAGATGATGATATGTTTCCTTCTACTACTAGGATTTGAGAGATTTCTTGGAGGAACATGTTTCTTTACTCAACAAATATTGAGATTATTTGAAGGCTCCTTGTTCATTTATAATCCATGTCTTTCACATGGATTAGTATATGGGGGGGTTCTCTTGAGTAAAAAATCTATAACTTCTACAAAACAAATTTCAAGGGAAATCATGTACTTGGATGCCTCATGCTACTAAGACCTTGTTGTCACCAGGTCATCTATTGACATGAGTATCTTTCCCCTTTCCATGCATAAAACTTAAATGAAAGGACCAGAAACCAAATTGCCAATTCCTATTCCCTTTAGCATATCCTTGACAATGGCACCAAAAGTTTTAGCAAATTCAATTGCTTAAATTGCTTTACATTAAATTGTCAACCTGGGATCTTGTAATCTTGTGAGATGTCGAAAACAATATATCCAGGAGTAGGAAACTAACTTTAAGATAATAAAGTTGAACCAAAAATGTCAAGAACATGAATTAAAATTAGATGATCTTATGTTGTAGGTTGAGTCCTATGACTTTTCATCTATATCTTGTATTCTTAGGTTTAACAAACATTCAGATAGTTGATGCACACCACACTCATTTGATCACACTTGCAGAAATAAAAGGATACGAAATTCAACTAAGGTAAATGGACTTATGTTTCAACTATTAACCACATTCGTTTGGTTGACAAGCAAGAGCATAAACTGGTTTTGGTATTACTAAATAAAATCATTCTTCAATGCCTAACTCTGTAAGGAAACCACACTTTCATAAATAAAAGAGCATAAAGAAATGAACATGAAATGAAATGAGAAGCTACTAAAAATAACATCACACAACAAAAGGGAAACTATTTGGTCAATGTATACTAGAGAGAGGGGGGCATGCCTCTCTTGGAATATGCATCCAAGAAGGACTATAGTAGAGAACTCTTGATTGAACACACCCAACCCCCTAAGTACGTTTTTAAGGGATGGGGTATTAAATTTTTTCTTTTCCTCAATCATCTCAAATCCTCTTATAGATGCTACCCTTGTCTTCTTCTCATCAAGATATTTCCAAAGACTATAATCATGTTCATAATTGAGCTATGTATTAGAATTTAAAGTCTCCCAAAGTTTCTAAACTTTCGTTCATGGAGTCCATATTAGTTCCATGTGGAAACCACATGGTTCCCCATCACTTGTGTCATCCTACATGGCACCGATGTAGAATATTCCACTTGGCCCACCTAACTCCCTCATCTATTGGTACAAATATTTGTTTCTTCATTAGATTCCTCCCATTGGGGTTAGAAAAATTTCCTCACCTAATCCACTCTGATAGACTCTCTCTGACTACACACACTCTAAAGGATCTAACCTACAAATCCGATGGCCCTCGGGATTCAAAAATCAACAACTCTAATTACTTTGGAGTCGCCAACTCGCACGATGTTTAATGACTCTTCTCCTACTCCAACTACACTTAGCTTATGTGGGACCTATGAGGATCTACTACTGATATTGAATTCTTGCTTGCCACCTTAGTCATTTTTTTTGTTTTGTACCTGTCTCTTGACGTGACATATGGATAAATATCCACTTGACATGTGGACCCACTACGATGTGTCATGTCATCATATGGTACAAAGGCTCGCTTGACTAGATATTGACATTTTTCCATTTTCTATTGATTAATTAAGTTTCTTAATCAATATGTTCTTAAAATACTGCTCCTCAGTATTTATTTATTTAATCCACATTAGGGATAACTAGTCTTCACTAATTAATTACTCCTCCATAAATACATTTGTACTTAGCCTAATAATTATGGACTAGTAATTAATGAGGATTTACTTTCCATCTCTTTCCCTTTGGAATTATACATCCCAAAAATGGTTTTGGTATTAATTTAAATACCACTCTTGTAATGATTATCTTAAAATTTAATTAATTATGTTGTAACATAATTATATTGTGTTCTAATATAATTAATTAAACTATAATATACTTAGGTTTAATAACCTTTATTAGCATATAAATCACAGACCCTGGGTTATGACTTCTCATTGAAGTCTTCATGTAATTATATATATAAAGAAAAGGAATTCAAATGTATTTAATATAATATATTATTTCAAGAAATTCAAACCTCTTTCACGTGCAATATTATATATTGTATAACCTTACAATATTCAAGCTATTGTACTTTGAACTCTTCGGAGTCATACTCTGAACTCTTTGGAGTCTAATCACACATGCTCCTCTCATTTTTCAGACAACCAATGAAAAATGAGAAAAGTTTAATTTAATATTATAAAATATAGGTGGTACCTTTTAACACTCGTGCCATCTCCTCTCATTTGTCTGAAAACCAACTACAAATGAGCAAATTTTAATTTGATATTATAAAATATAGGTGGGAACTTTTAACAATCACACCATCACTCTAAGAACTTCTCTCTTCATTCAAACACTCCTTTTCATTTACTCCGATGGCTATAATCTGAAAGGATCTTAATATGGATATTTAATATTGTAATGTTTAAAACTCCATTGGTTGTCGCACTCTAAATGTTTTCTCCTTTCCCTGTATTCTGATGGATTGATATTGATATTAATATAAATATCTATACATTGAGAGAAAGGAGGAAAGTATATTTCCTAGGCCTTTAATAAATAAAAAGAATATGTTTACCAAAATCCTTCCAGGAGTGTGGGGTTTCTTGTGAAGGGAATTATTCTTAAAATTAGGAAACTTAGTAAAAATTTATTTCTTTGCATAGAAAGGGAAAGGTTTCAAGTTTTCCATTACTCACGCACCAAGCATAAATTTCTAGGTGTATTATAATTGTTTCCATCATTATTATTCAAGTATTAGAACATTTAAATGGCAAATTTGGGAATTAACGAGTAGTTACCAAACTTTACCATTCGCTCAATTTTATCCAAAAATTATAGAATTACACATTTACATTTATAAATTTATGCAAATTATTTGTTTAAATTATTCTGTGGAATATTACATTTCTTGGAAATAAAATCAACCATGGTAAAACTATGTTTTTAGTAGAATTTACTAATCTCCTAATTACATGCATCTTTTTTCTATTTTCAAGGAATAATTACTATTTCTAGTTCTTTCCCCTTTGGACATTAATTTACTATGTAATTCTCAGTAGAAAATATTTTCTTACCATATACTCATGAAATTTAATTAAACACAATGCATTAAATTATAAGTTTCATTTATTTCCAATTAATAAATTGAATTTTCATTTCTCATTCTTTTCTTATTATTATTTTAAAATAATTTGCCTCTCTTTAATATTTGTCTTATTTTCTTAATGAAAAACAGGGTTCTGAAATTCCTTCCAATTCTGAGTCTAGTAGATTTTCCATATTAATAGAGAGGCCAAAGCTAGTTGCCTGACCTTCAAGTTTCTAACAAAATTGCATTTTCCTAATTACCGAGCTGATATATGAGAAATTTAGTGGCTTGAACTTACTGATATTTGGGGATTTGTCTACACAAATTACTATCAATGACCATCCAACACTCTACTCATACTTTGAGTGACAAACATTTACTAATAGCCTCCCTTTCCAAACAAAGACAGGTAGAAAACCAACATAAAATTTGTTTTCCATATCTTATTTCAAATTCACAGTCATCCAAATAATTAGAGTGACATTTTCACTATTTGAATAAGAAAACAAAATATTCAAATAATTAGTACATGAATTGCATAATATTTAGTAAACTTTCCATGGCATTACAAGGCATAGAAAACACTTATCTGTAATTTAGAAATTGTTGGAAACTATTGAAGGGTGTGCCACTTTCCACCCAACCATAGGAAAAACTTCTCTTGGTGTTTCCAAAATTGGCCACCCCCTAGCCAGAGTATGATTTCATGAGAGGAATTTTCGTTTCTCATCACATGAGAAAAGATGAAGGCCACTCTCCTTCACCTATTGGAACTCAAAAATCCAAGACTTCAATCCACTAAGAAAGGGGTCTGCTCTTTCCATAAAGAGATACAACAATTGTCATACACAGCACATGGGAGGCCTTTCATTGCTCAACAGTCCCTCAACTCCCTCTCCTCTTAGTTCCTTTGTGATTGCTCAACCAATCACTAAAATTGCATAGCGTCATTTATCAACCTGATTTGAAGATAGTTTCCAATGGTTCCTACACCCAAAAAAACATATTTCTTTTCTTTTGTCTATTTTCTCATAACCAGAAGAGTTTCTTACACTCTTTTCCACTCGGATTTTGGTCCCCATACTCAATCATGTGTATCCTCTCTTCTCTACCCATGCTTTTCCTCTTTTTCTTTCCTTCTACAACAAGATTTTGTGGGTCAAATCCTCCAATTTGTGGGTCAAATTAGAAACGTTTGGATGGGTATTATGCCCATACTCTCATTGATTTATGAGGATGACCAACCAACCACCATCTTGACTAGTAATTAAATTTTTCTGGGGTAGAGGACAGTTTTGGGTTTGATCATTTTAATTCAGCAAAGTATTGTCTGGAGGTGGTCTTCTCATCCAGTCATGGTTCCCCTCACCATTCCCTCTCATGACATCATAATTTTTATAGGAAACACCTTCAACAATTATTCAACGTTTTCATTTTTACAGTAATAACATAAATATTCACATTAATTTCTTTAGAAAAGGTTCAGTATTTCCCCAAAATCCACACATAGAAAATCTATCCATAGTCTTCTAGTAGAAATATAATTATATTTACAAGTTGGTGGAAACAGGGGTGTTACAATCCCCTCCACCTTAAAGGAACATTTTCTTTGGTGTTCTTTGCATCTCAACAAAACTAGTCATGCCCCCATCTTTCAGTTTCTTTGGCAAGGTTTTCCTTTTCTTGGTCTAGTCCTTTCCCAAACTCTTGTCCTTTGTCACATTCCTACAATAATTTCAAACAACAACAATATTAATCAAAATTTCATAAAAAAATATTTTAGTATTGTTCAAAACTCAAGAGGAAATATTTGTATCAACACAATACTTATCTGTGCAATTTCATGCATCCACATCCAATCGCTTATCTTACTAACTTGGCCCATTGTTTCCTTGACATACCCATTGTGTTCATGATCTCAACCAATAATTACAATAATTATCGAAGTCGCGTCTTCCTTGAATCCACTCACCCTCCATGCATGTGCTTAGGCATCCCCTTCTCAGCTATAAATTCCCTTGGGTGATCCATCTCACCTTGCCAAGGATTTCTCGCACAAAATGATTTTCTAAAACTTTACCAAGTCTTTAAGCCGAGGCGTCCCTCCGGCCTATGTTACCAAAACATAAAATCTTCTATGGCGATCATGGATTATCATAGGGTTCTCATGTCACAACAATAGCCTTTTTCCATTATTTCTAGCTTGACAACCACCATTTTTCCCTCCATGGAACATATTTCATATCATATGTATCACATTCATAAAGTAACCATGAGATACTATCATCGATTTATTAAAATTTTCAAATCTATTACTTGTAGATTTCTAATTCCACATTTTCATTTTCAAATATGTTCCACACAGAACCAAGTTCACAAGAATGAGATATTTCTTCTCATAATAGTTTGGCTCAACAAACATTGGTCTTCCTTATGGGCTTACAACACTGCCCTATCCAATACCCTTCTTTCCTGCAGTTTCAACACTCACACAACCAAACACTTGCTATTTCTCATGCACATTATACTTTCATTGCACACTTGCAGTGGCTCATAAACAATTTCAAAAATGTGCATACTAACAATAAAATTAAATTTATCCATTCCGTGACATAATAAAGGGATTTAACTTTTCCCTACACTTGCATCATTCTAGCATACCAATAAATTTTATTTTCTAAAAATCAATCAACTATTAAATGAATTTAATCCAATGTGCCAACATCTATGGACACATTGACATACAATGAACCCTTGCATTGATCTCAGATTACCACCTTTCATGTTAGGCACTCTTTCCATGGAGTGTTAGAACTCATCCAACCTCTCACCACAAGGATCATCTATCCATGTTCATTGTTACAATAGGACTATTCCTCCCACCATGAGATGACCACAACCTAAAATCATCACACCATGATATGAAAATAAAATTTCATATGAATGCCTTCCAACATTATTTCTTCACTAATAACCAGGGTGCCAACATATATGGCCACCCAATTACTCTCTTTTTCATTCTACACCTCCGATAGAGTATTGGAAGGCCCTCCTTCCGTCTGGGAAGTCCATCATCTTCCCTCTCATGCAAACATGCATTTCCTCAATGCATTCAATTTCAATGTGCTTCCTATGAGCACTTTTGTTCCAAATCACTTTTTATGGGTCAATGTATCCATGAAACTATCGGTTCCTAAGTTTTCTTGCAAGTATTTTAATCATCCTTGACTAGTAGAGATTTCCTCTCTCTATTATTCATATCATTATTTCCTGAATCTTACCCAGCTTGGGTGCCAATGGCATAAAAATTCCAATCAAAATTACATGCACATCATTAAAATAATAAAATATTTTAAAAGGGATTCTTACCCAATCCTTTTCAAACCATATTCCACATTGGAATGAAAAAATTATACATGTTCTAGTTGCCAACAACCTCTCTAATATTACCTCATCAGTGATGCTTCATGGGAACTTTCAAAGTCCCTTCAAAAACATTTCAACAAAATCCCTTTTTCATTTATGCTCTTCTTGATGTTTTCAACCATTGGTAGTTATCCTTCCACAATAGCTCCAAAATATTCCTACACTTAACAAGAATCATCACAATCACAAATATATTAAATGTCATGTTAAATAAAATGCACATACATAGTGTCTAAATCAACAAGAATCATAATATATGTCCTAGCATATATACATGTACTTCATCACATTACTCCTCAATGTGCTCACTCGTGCAACCATAAAAATAATTCAGTTGTCGGGTATTCTACATCCATCAACATATTAGTTCCTCATCCTAGAGAAGTGTTGGAAAAAAAAAATCATTGATGTCAAATGAAGAAATTCTTGGATGTCATTCATGCCGCAAGCAGGGAGAGATTGATCATTTTCAATGATGAAGGAAGGAAGATTGTGATTCCATGTCCAAGGATCGAACCTAAACCATACACGACTCTGAGGAAGACATAGGAAGCTTCATGTTACAAATCAAACTAGGCAGAGCAAGTCTAGAAGGTCCTCATGCATCTATATATCTCTGTGTGTTGATTAAATTTCAACAAGATCTCTACTAGAGTGTTTGATGACCAAGTTGTAGAGAATCAAAGGAAGTTGCATTGATTAAATTATGGTGAAGGTTTTGTTAGCAAAGAAAGAGTGATACATTAATATAATGAAGAAAATAAAATATATCACATGCATAAAGTAAATATACTTTTATGAGTTTATAATGAAAGAGTGAAGGCTCTTAGTTTGGATGCAAATGGAAGATTTGTGGAACTGTGTGAAAGGAACTAATTTTTAAGCCATGGGACTCGTTCAGCACAACAACAGAGTAGAGCAAGAGGAAGGGATGATGGCATAGGATTAGAGAGGCCACATAATCCAATACATGTGGAAGGATTCCACGTGGAGGACACGACGGGATTATGTAAGAAAGCCATGATAACACCCACATGTAATGCACTATATCGAACTATGTGTCAAAGTTCCAATTCAGCATGGTGTACAAACAAGAGTCAGAAGTTGTGATGACATCGGCATGAGGTCAGCTACTAAGTAAATTCCATGTGTAATAGAATGATTGATCCATCTGTCATCCAATACAGATTCATAGATCCCTTGGAAGGTTTGGTCTGAGAAAACCCTGACCGTTGGTGGCAGTCTTCTAAACAGATCTTCATCGTTCATCAAGTTCTTTTTTCTCAGGATAAAAGATGAGTTGAAGTGTTAAATGAATCCATGAGCTCCAAAACTTTTCTTGCATAAAATTTTAATTTTTTATTCTTCATATTGTATTTATTTCTGATATGATTGATGATCAATTTGGAATCACCAGTAATCGGAAAGTTCTCAACTTTAATTTTTCACAGGAACCATTGAAGGACATATTCCAATAACATTGAAAGGAGATATATTTTTCTTGTTTTGGAGTGCTAAGTTATTCTAGATCAAGACCGACATAATTTCCAATTGCAACATCAAGATAGTTGCACATTAAATCATTCTCTTTCTTCATGAAGGAAAGATCTTTTTTTACTTCTCTGAGAACTCTAACCATTGTTCCATCCTTGTGAGGAAACATCATGCAACTTCCATCATTCATGAAATAACCTCCAATCAATGAACACCAATATCTACCAAGAACAACTCCATACGCCAGAGGCATATCTACCACTATAATTGTAAAAACTGTCATGATGTGAGAAGTTGCAATTATCCATTCATAAAAATATTTAATCTCCCCATAGGCTAGGACCTTTCTTGATTCAATAGCATAAATGATTTCCCTTGTCTCAAATTTCTTTGTACATTTCATTCCCAATGCTTGCATTACTGATAAGGGAATGATGTTGTTGGTAGCCCCACTATCAACCAAAAAATTGTTCAATACAACATCATGATTTTCTATGGTAATGTAGAACGGTGGGACTTTACCTTTTGACTTGACTGATGAGGAGTTTTATTTTTGTTTGGAATTTATAACGACAACTTATATTCTTGTATCTAAGTCATCAAGTATCCTTAACAAGTTTTCCCTTTGTTGTGGTATCTTAACTACTTCCATAAAATGAAAACTAATTATAATTTTAGATAAATCATCGATCACATTATAAGTCATCTGTTATGGAGTCTTTACCTCAAACGTAACAATTTCTTTATTTTCTTTCTCTGCTTGATTTCCTTTAATATTTTCCTTTTCTGGAGCTTCTTTTGACTTGAACTTGTTTTCCTTTTCTCTTGTTTGGAAAAAAAAATCTTGCAAAATATCAGACTCTTCTTGTTCATTAAAAATATAAAAGGATGATTCCCCTTTATCCATCTGTACAGATTCCAAAATCTCATCTTGGATGATGTTTTCTTCCTAATCAAGATTTTCAAAATTTTATTCCTCAAGATTTTCTTCTAAGACAACAACATTAGGGTTTGGCACTCTAGGTTCTCTTGGCCTATGTTCTTCATTTATTTCATTGTTGGGTTCATCTTTTCTCATAAAAACCACCATGCACACCTTCTTTTTACCCATTGTTTTCCTCCGTTTTTGGCATTTTTTTACCCATTTCCACTAAGCTCGAGATTAATAAAGGATGAAAGAGGTAATTATTTGTTTGTTTCTATTTTTTATTTAACAAGGGAAAATATCAAAAAAAAAAAAATTATCAGTGGTATTACCAAAAATATTATTTTCCAGTAATCCCTCTGAGCCTAGCATACTTGCAAGCCAAATCATAGAAAAAGGACACATGGGTTTTTCTCCCAACTTTCACACCATGGATCTTGTCCTCTTGAAGCATGGAAAAAAGTCTAGAAATTTTCCATTCAATGTGTGGTCAACATGCACCCTCCACAATGAATAAATATAACAACATGAACACAATTTAAACTTTTCATGATTTTTGGAGCTAATCACTCATATTGGGCTCGATCCAACATTAATAGGAGGTCATTTATATATTTCATTACTCTATAGAGGTTTTTGAGGTTTATTATTTATGTTTTATGATGTATAAATATCCCAAACCATTGAGGCAATGGGGGATTTGAATTGGAGAATTTTTGAACTGCGGTAAAACTCATGTATGATTAATATCAAGATCTAGTTTCCTCCACTTAATTTTCTTATATGTACATAAGCCAAAGCCTAGAGGGCCCCTTGTTATGTTCTGTGTCACCGTCATATATATATATATATATATATGTGTGTGTGTGTGTGTGTGTGTGTGTGTGTGT
>JZKD02S1250137.1:0-12275 GCA_000966675.3 Picea glauca
CTTATGTTACTTTACATGTGTACATATTATTTAAAGGAAATTCCATAATTTAGGTAGTCAACCCCTGCAGTGACGTTGTGGTCCATAAGCATTATATTTTGTAGAAAAAATAACATATCACTGTAAAAAAAACTAGAATTTTATGTAGACATACACAAATTCCATAAATATTGGATTTCTTTTCATCTTTTTTCATCTTCTTACATGTCATTCAAATTAGTTGTGAAAGTACCTAGAATCATTTCTTTAGGTAATTAAATTGTTGTTTTTCCTAAGTTTTTTCTCTCATGGCACGAATCCCCCAACATAAATTGTATTTCTTCATCTAGAAATAGATTCAGTATGCTGAAAAAACAATGGAACAGAGTATCACATTTAGACTAAGCCTAATATTAATATTTATTTAAAAAAATAATAAAAATAATATTTCCAATATTCTTTTAATCATTTTTAATTTTACAGTAAGATGAATCTAGACTAAATAAGTTCAATCAAAATACAGGTTATGACTAAATGTGAAATTGCCATAATAATTACTGCTAGGATGAGTTGAATTTGTTTGAATTTGAAGTTCCACAACACTCTTTTGTTATTATCCCATCCATCATTATTTAATCCACAAGAACGTGCTTTGCATTCGAAGCAGCCATATTCTAACTAGTTGTGAGTTGAATTGGAAAAGACTGGGACTGCTGTAGTTGGAGTGGAAGGAGAGGCGGAAGAAGGAGCTAGGCTTCGAGAATTGAATTGCAGTACACCAGGATTAGATAGCAGCAACTCCGCAAAAACCACGTTGGCAGCATCTGTGGGATGGAATGCATCCCAGAAAACATATTTGCTGCGATCTGCACACAGTTTCGAGTTTGGAAAACAAAACTGTCCAAAGATTGTATCCAGACTGCAGCATGGAGCATCCGATACAACGAAACCTGCACATTTATAACCATCCAGGTACAGACTATTATATATCGTTAACATTCTACTGAAATTATGTATAAAACTATGGTAGAGGGAGATGGGATCAGGGCATGAACTTCTTGATACCATATTTGCGAGGATTTTTTATAGGTTCCATGGCAACATTGTACGAATCGGCATAAGTGAAGTTAACGCCAGGCAACTCTGAATTAAGTTCCTGCAGGAGCTTCTTGAGGGCGACATTGAACTTTTTGACCTGTGCATTCAGATCTTCCAAACATGGTCCTCCATTCATTCTCCGTAGAAATGGGATGCACCCAACAGCAGAGACTCCACTGAACACAATTTTACGCGCGCCGATTTGGTGGATTCTCTGCTCACAATTTCCATTTCCATGTTACTGTACTACCTAATTATAATCTCAGGCTGATGAAATTACACCAAAATCGACTTATTAACTTAGAAAAGTTAGAATTCCGATTTTTTTTTAAACCAGTAAAAATCTATTGGGTACTTCCCATCATTTTTGAGACGTTACTCTGGGTAAACCAAATTTTATAAAAAATAAGGTTTTTTATAATAACTTATGACCTAAACGTGTTACTTGCAGGAATTTAAAAGCTAAACCTAATTGAACAATTACTTATAGGACAGAAATAGAATGACGATTACCTGGAGTTGTCGCCGTAACGACGTAACAAGAAGACCCGCGAATAGATGTGGAGTCTTCTGCTGCACATTAAGTACACGAAGGGATAATAGATAATTATCAATGTAATCGTTGCTCCCTATTGCGATCAGGTAAACGGCTTCATTAAGGAGATTTTCCGTTGCCACGGCACCGATTCTCTTTGTAAGAGCTTCTTTTGTAGCCTGGAAGTCGTCTATTTGATCGTTGAAAGATATTTTCTCAATCTGCAAGAAGATCATGGAGATGATAAGTTAAAAAAATATATAGACAAGCACTCGAAGATCTGAAAACGCAGGAAGAGAAGGGTATGAATTACATAAAAGAATCCCGTTTCGTTGAGTATTCCTGCCCCTCCAGACGCATAATTAACCCCTTTAAAATCGTTGTCATTAGCGGATAAAGAAAGATAGGCTGGTGGGGATTGTAAACCCATTTTCTCCGCTGCAAACAGTGAAGTCCAGAGTCATAAAACCTTCAAGTTGGCTTACACAGTAATAAGTATGAGAAATGTAACTGAATTCAAGTATGAAGGGATGGTAGATGAAATATTTTTACAAGGACCTATGATATCACCGATGGTGCGTCCATTGGTAAATCGTCCCGTGGGAATTCCATCATTGTAATCGATGCCATACCAAGGGAAATTAGCTTTTGACAGAGACAGTTTCAGGTAATTGTTGTTTCCCACATCTAACAATGAGTCTCCAAACTGGAACATCACTACCTCGGCCCCTATATTGCGACTGATCACCAACGATGACAGGATGAGACTTAACATCAGCCTGGACATCCATGGATTAATTACGCAATTTGAGTATCCCATTCTTCTGCTACCTTTCTTCACGACGGCTCAATCAGGTCATATAATTCCAGAGTTGGAAACCTCTGGCACCTTCAAGCACATTATATTGAAGTTTGAACAGGTATCAAAGGTCTCACCTGCAATTTTCTACGGTAGTTGACCAACGCCATTTCTAAATTTGGTGAAATTACGGTTAACTTTTGTTCCTGTGGTATGCAGTGGCTCTTTCTTTTACGTATTAGTCATACCGCCAACTCGGCTTTTCATGAAGATTCTCTGCCTAACCTTTTCGTGTTTCAATGTCTTCGACAATAAAAATTTCGACAGATTTCGTGACTTTTGAGATGCCTGCAGGTGCACTCTTCTCTGTTTGCGGACAGTATCCTGTTACATAAATTTGATATAAAACAACAGTTAAAAAGTTACAGTATCCCGTTTCATAAATTTGATATTTAACAACAGTTTGATTATAAAATTTTGTTTTAACCATCTTAGTATTTTGTTAAATATTTTTTTTAAGAATAGAGTGAGTTTCAATAATATCTACAGAGGTAGTTAGAGGGTTTGACTAAGTAATTTACTTGCAATTCACAATACACCAATTGAAATTAATTTAGTTAGTTTTTTAAATGGAATGGAGTGAGTTAAAACTAGCACAGTAGTTAAATAGCTGTTGGTGAAGGTCGAAAGGTTGATAAGATGAAACGAATCTTTAACAGAATATATTAAATTTTATTATTGATTAACAAATAAATGGTTGAGCTTCATTTAATATTTTAATTTCTGTTAATCACTTATGTGGCAATCAGTTAGCTATCAAAGTAATTTTTATATATGATTAAGTAAATGTAAAAAAGTAAACACATAAACTGATGTCTTTATAATAGCTAGGAAGTTAATGATTGAACTCACAACCATTTATTTTGTGTGATTACTAAGAATATTCCACCCATATTTAATCTTGTCCATAAAAAACTTATTAAGCGCTAAACCCCTATTAAATCTACCTATTATCAATAGGTGTACGCCTTTATAATATATGATATAATTGTAATTCACAATAACCATAACCAATCAAGTTAATTCCCCTATTTTTATTTTTATTTTTAGATGGAATAGAGTGAGTTCAAATAATATCTACACAGACAAATAACTTGGAGGAGGCCTCATCCATGTACTTGTAAATTCACAGTATTCAATTATTAAAACTAAGAGTTAACCCACATTTTTTTTAAAATATTTTAATATATTTTTAAAAATTTTAAATTTATCAATTTTTTAAAAAATAATAAGGAATTAAGATGAATTAAATTAATCAAAATTTGAAATGAAATAAATTAATAATAATTTTTTATATATATTTAAAATCAATATCATATTTTTATATAATATTAATATTTTAATTTAATTTAAATTAATAATTTAAAATAATTTGTTAAAATATTAAATATATATACAACCCATTAAAAAGTAACAATTATTATTATATTAATCATTTAATAAATTGAAAATATTCACTCTATTTTAACCATTCTCATTCATTCATATCTAATATACAAATAATTACTACACTAACATTTTAAAACATAAAAATATCACTCTATTAGCTATTCTTATTCATTCACCTCTAGCTAACTCTAGGCTATACGTTAGCATTCTTACTCATTCACACCTACTTAATTCTCCGCTATAAGTTATCCTTCATATTAAAGGACGTTTCAAGTTTATTTTAAGATATACTATAAATCCAAACATAGTGATATTGCACTCTTTCCACTTTTATTTTTGATACACTTTTATTTTTATATATTGATAATTCTCCGCTATAAGTTATCCTTTATATTAAAGGACGTTTCAAGTTTATTTTAAGATACACTATAAATCCAAACATAGTGATATTGCACTCTTTCCACTTTTATTTTTGATACACTTTTATTTTTATATATTGATAAATCTCCGCTATAAGTTATCCTCTATATTAAAGGACGTTTCAAGTTTATTTTAAGATACACTATAAATCCAAACATAGTGATATTGCACTCTTTCCACTTTTATTTTTGATACACTTTTATTTTTATATATTGATAATTCTCCGCTACAAGTTATCCTTCATATTAAAGGACGTTTCAAGTTTATTTAAAGATACACTATAAATCCAAACATAGTGATATTGCACTCTTTCCACTTTTATTTTTATATATTAATAAATATATATTTGAAAAAACAAGTATGTGTTATATATATATATATATATATATATATATAAAATAAATTTTAAGATATTAAAAAGGGCTGCATTATGAGAGTTAGTTTTTATATATTGATAATATATATTTAAAAAAAACAAGTATGTGTTATATATATTTAAAAATTAAAATAAATTTTAAAATATTAAGAACATTATGATGAGTTAGTTGAAAAATATATGTTGAATAATACAATTTAATATAACTAAATGTATAAGTAATGGATAGTTTTTCTCAAAATATAATACATATAATAAAGAAAGATAACATTATTGTTTATGCAAAGAGGTTAATGATAAAAATAAAGGAAAAACAAGTAAAAACATTTATCTTAAAATTTTGTAAAAATAAGTAAAAAGGTAAAGTGTTCAATGTGGAGTAGAACTTAGTAAATGTTTAATGTGGAGTAAAGCTTAGTAAATAAGTGAAGTGTTCAATGGGGAGGTTACTATATGTGGAAAGCAATATAAATAAGTGAAGTGTTCAATGGGGAGGTTACTATATGTGGAAAGCAATATAAATAAGTGAAGTGTTCAATGGGGAGTTAGCATGTTTAATGTGGAGTAAAGCTTAGTAAATAAGTGAAGTGTTCAATGGGGAGGTTACTATATGTGGAAAGCAATATAAATAAGTGAAGTGTTCACTGGGGGGTTAGCATGTGCAGGAAACAACCTAAATTGTTTGGATGTTAAGATGGGTAGGAACCAATGCAAAGTGTCTACATGTTTGGATATGAATAAGTATAGAATTTTATCTATGTCAATCTTCCCCAACTTTTGAAACCATCTTACATATCTCCTTTACTAAATTAAAATTTTGTGTTTGCAATTGATTTCTATTTAAGTGGTCGACTATGTATTTGAAAAATAATATTAATATTGTGGCATATTTATTGCAATATTCCAAAGCAAGGAGAGGGGAATAAGAGCTTGGAAAAGAAATGATAGAATAACTAAATATTTGGTTTAAATATTGGTATTGTGCATAAGTGAATGTGTGCCAAGAAATAAGACAATCCAGAAGTGTGCAAATCTTAGGATGTGTGAGAAGAAAATGGGGTAAAGTTCTTGGCACAAGAGATCACATGTAACATAGAACAATGTAAAAACAAGTAAAAACATGTAGCATAAAACTTAGTAAAAATGAGTATGCATAAGTGATGATGCATAGGAAACAATGTAAAGTGTGTGGAGGTTAGGATGCACTGGAAGATAGGATATGTGGGAAACTATGTAAAGTGTGCACAATTTAGATTTTGCGGGAAGAAAATTGGGTACATCTCCTCGCACAACACATGTTCCTTGTACACACTGTTGAAATTCACAGTAGCATATCAAAAATAGGTTACCGGTGTCACTTCTTCTTTAAGCAAAGCTCATAAAATACAATGTGAAGAGGACTAAAGAGATGAAATATAGTTCAAAAGAAAAGGAATTATCAAACTCTAGCTTAATAAGAAAATGATTTTTTAAACGAGAAGAATGAAAAAGAAGAGAGTGTACATGGATGTGTTGGTCTACACAACAATATTCAATCAATATTGTTGATATCTAAGGATAACGTGAGCCGAATAAATTATCCTGCATTTTTTTAAGAAATTAAATGGACTAGGATAATTTTTCATCATATAGAAAATTAAGACAAAACTTGAGAATAGAGCATGTTTTTTAAGTAAACATTCACAAGGAAAGAAAGGTTCGAGAAAGGACCAAGCTCTATTATGTTTAATATTCATAATATGATACAAAATTTACAAATCTTAGCATAAAAGTCAAAATATATTTTGGAAAAATGAAAGTAAGTGGCCGCATATGCAGAGAACTTAACATGATATTTTATTGAAAAATCATGAGTGAATAAAGTCTTGAAAATTCAGTTTGAGACTAGAAGTCTGGAAAATCACTACCTGTGTATGTCAAAACAACTCTTCGACAACCTCAAAAAATATACAATTGTTTTTTAAATAATGTCTGTAAAGAGTAAAGGCGTTTGTCCAAATAGTTTGTGATTAGGGATCCCATGGACCATTTAATAGAATAAATACCCAGAAGAAAGGAAGAAAGATATTTCAAAATGGGTCTTAGGTTTTCACGGATCATAAAACAAATACGATTGAGGAATTACTAAGTCAACAAAAGGAAAGAAGAGGAAAAGTAGATGTAATGTATGCTTCACTTACCAAGAAGGAAATGTTCTATTGATATGTATTTAAGTGGTTGAATATGCAATTGAAAAATTATATTAAGATCATAACATCTTCATCGCAACATGCCAAAGAAATTCGAGGGGAATACAAGTTTGGAAAATAAATGATAGAATAACTAAATATTTGTATTGTGTGGAAGTGGATGTGTGCCAAGAAATAGGACAATCACGAAGTTGTTGAAGCTTCACACATAAAAACCAATAAAAATAAGTGTGTGAAGGTTAGGATGTGAGGGAAGCAAACGTGGTAAAGTTCTTCGTACAGAAGATCACACTTAGCATAGAACTATGTAAAAACAAGTAAAAATATATAACATTAAACTTATTAAAAAGAAGTGTGCAGAGGTGAAGATGCACCAGAAGCAATGCAAAGTGTGCGAAGGTTAGGATGTGCTGGAAGCAACGTAAAGTGTGTGGAGGATAGGGTGTGTGGGAAACAATTTAAAGTGTGCACAGGTTAGGTTTTGCGGAAATCAAATTGGGTAGGGTTCTCCACACAACAGATGTTCCTTATGTACAACATTGAAATTGACAATATCATATCAAAAACTCGTTACTGGTATCACTGCTTCTTTAACCAAAGATCAAAAAAGACAATCTGCAAAGGATTGAAGAGATGAAAGATAGTGCAAAAGAAGAGGAATTCTCAAACTTCCAGCTTAATTAGGAAAATTGCTTTTGTAAATGAGAAGATTGGAAAAGAGGATATTGTACAGGAAAGGGTTGGTCTACTAGACAATGTTTAACAAATATTATTGATCTCTAAGGATGTTTAAGTCTTGAAAAGAACCCAGGCATGATGAATCCTCTTGCATTTTTTCAAACAATTAAATGGAGTAGGATAAATTCTCATCATACACATAATTAAAAAAAAACTTCACAATGGAGTAGGTTTGTTAAGTAAGCATTCACAAGGAAAGAAAGGCTTAAGAAAGGACCAAGCTCTATTCTATTAAGTATTCACAATACGATACCAAATTTACAAATCATAGCATACCAGTCAAAATATCATTTGACAGAATGAAAGTAAATGACCACGCATGAAAATAGCTTAACATGATATTTCATTGAAAACTAATAAAGAGTGAACATAGACTTGAAAATTCAGTTTGAAACTCACAATCTAGAAAATCACTAACCATGTATGGAAAAATAGTTCTTTGACAAGCTCAAAAAATGTACAATTGTCTTTCAAATAAAGTCTATAAAAAGTAAACGTGTTTGTCCAAATGGACTAGGATTGGGGCTCCCATGGACCACTAAATAAAATAAATACATAGAAGAAAGAAAGAAAGATAGTTAGAAACAGGTCTTAGGTTTTCACAGATCATAAAACAAATACTTATAAGGAATTACCAAGTTAACAAAATAAAAGAAGGGAAAAATCAGATGTAATGGATGCTTGGGTACTTACCAAGAAGGAAATGTTTTGTTACTCTTGTTTGTCTATTGCTGCTTTGTATCTTCCTTTATAAGATTTAACACTTTGGACTTTTGTTGAAGTAACTTTATTTGGTGGTTATGTTGGCATGTTTTACAGGAAGAGTGTGCTTTTCATTGATGGAAAGAACAACAACGACGATGAAAAATGGGAAAAGCATAAGCTTAGGAGGAGGAGCAAACAGTATGCAGAGATCAAAGCAACTCAGGAGGAGGATCGTGACCATCGGATCTGCAATCCAGATCAACGACATGGATGAATTGCGGAGAGTGAAAGTAAAATTAAAAGACTTGCCAGTTCTAATCCCGCAATCGGTCTAGATCGTCAGATCTCATAAACCCAAATATCAACGATTGTGGTTGATCTAACAAACGATCATATTAAGTCAGATTAATTCATGACTGTTGGATGTGCAACCGCCAGATCAACGACATCGATAGATTGCAGAGATCGAACGGAGAATTAAATATCGTGCTATTTCCAATCCCACAATTAGTCAGGACCGTCAGATCTTATAGCTTCAAAGATCGACGATTGTGGTTGACTCACCAACAAACACACAACTTCAAATTGCAGAGCTTGGGTGACGAATTAAATTACTCGCAAGTTGTTGTTCTGCAATCATCCTTTATCGTGGATTTGCTTCGAGAGTCTTCACGACCGTTGGATCACTTTAAGTGGAAGGATAGGATAAGCGGGGCCAAATGGTTGAGAATTCGATTATCCGACTACCCGTCAGCCGTCAGATCAGATTAAGTGGGAGGATAGGATAGGCACAGTAAAAGATCTGAGATCTTAACTATGCGAATTTCTATCAGCCGTCAGATCTTTCTAAAGTGGAAGGATAGTATAATCAAAGTTGGAGGGTCGTTGGATCTAAACCAAGGAAAAGATGTATCACATACAAATCGAGCCATCGATCTAATATCATGATCAACAGACAACTTTAGTTTCGGGTCTAAATATGTGAGGAGGTTACGCTCCGGAGAAATCACTTCAAGAGTTTCAGTTTGAGATTTGAAATCTCCGAAGTCTAGAGAGACGAAATACATTCTCGAAGGTCAGATTTTTCGAAGTAAATCTTAGTCGTTAGATTGTTTGAAGAAGATCTCGAGCACCAGATCGTTCGAAGTGCATCTGGTCCGTCCGATCCAGAGTGTCAGTTTGAGATTTGAAATCTTCGAAGCCCGGAGAGCCAGAGAATCGAAATACATTCTCGATCGTCAGATCGTCTGAAGTAAATCTCAGTCGTTATATCATCCGAAGAAGATCTTAAGCATTGGATCGTCCGAAGTGAATCTGGGTCGTCTGATCCGAAGCACAAGTTTGAGATTTGAGATTTCAGAAGTCCGAAGACCCGAAGGAGATATCGATCGTTGATCGAGAAAGGGGACGCAAAACCGTTGATCTGGTTGAAAGGTCAAAATTCCAAAGTGGAGGCAGAGCCATCGATTGAGAAGGGAAGGTGTCCATGGATCATCGACTCCGGAAGATTAGCGTATGGAAGAAAGCAGGGTTTGATATTTGAAACTCCTGAAGCCTGGATCACGAAATAAATCACAATCGTTGATTTAGGGAGGTTGGATCTGATCTGTAGATCATGAAAGATCAAATTTGAATCGTCCATTCAGGAGCACCGTCAAGATCACGAGATCGACAGTCCCATCGCATTGCAGGGTCAGAACATGCTCAGAACTTAATTTTTCGTGAGTGGGCCGCAATCAAAACCACGATATCGCCAAAGGCATACGTGGAGCTCTGTAGTGAATTGCGGGGCGAAAAGCAGGTTTACCTCAAACTGCCTATGGACGTGCCCGCAATTGCGTGGTCACATGAAGTTCATAGCCCAAGGTCATATCGAGAAAAAAAAGGAGCTAGTGCTCACTAGACCAAGATCGCGAAGCGCCTTTTGAATAGGCATATGGTCACCACCGGTGGTCACGTGAAGGAAGGGGATTAGAAGCCAAAGAAGCCATAATTGACTAGCTGTAACTGACAGAGAAGACGAAGAGTTTTGACAGCCAGAGAAGCCAAAGAATCTTTGGATAATAACCACTGATGATGAACAAAGACATCATAACTGCTAGGGAAGACGAAGAGTTCGTATGATGATCAGGCAGAGGACTCGACATGAGAATGACAGGAAGAATAGAGAGTAGACAAAGATTTTTTGAATGTTATGCATGTGGGCAGGAAGAGGCGTAGGTGTTACACATTATTTTAGTCACCTTGGTGATGTTTCTACAACATGTTTTCAGGCTTCCAAAAGATCCTTTCTTCATGAGAAAAATGACTAGCTCTCCTCTTCTACAAAACTTGTTTTTAGAAGGCCGCCACAGGCCAGCCATAAGGTACAGTGCATAAATGCCTGATCCCTGCAGGCTGTCATGAAACTGGCTTGCGACGTTTCCGCAGGCTGCACTATAGCAAGGGTGCGACCGTGTTGGAAGATTGAGAAAAGGTTGAAGTTCACGAAAGTTCTAGAAGGGATCTTCTAGAATATGAGGTGGCATCCATATGGTTGGGATCCTACTCACTTCTCTTATTTGGTGGGATCATCCTAATCTCTTTAACCATCTCTCTTTCTCCTATATAATGATGGATTTCTCATGGAAAAGGTTAAGCAAGAAAGAAATCAAGGAATTAATGAAGGGATAGGCTGAGAATTGTGTGAGGGATTATATCTCTATTGATGCTTGAGGTCTTCATCTGTCCATCAAGTTATTGTGGATCCTCTTCATGCAAGTTTGGAGCAAGTGTGTGTGTTGGAGCAAAGGGCCACTGAAAGGGAACCTTGCAACATGAAGGTTGTTTAGTTTTATCTTACACTTTTACTTAATATAATACAGTTGCATGTTTCCTTCCGATAAAATCATTCTCATTTTATTACATGACTCCTTGATCACATGTGTAAGTTTTCATTGAATATACTATTGTTTCTTCCACTTTGGTTGGTTTGTCTTTCATTGCAGATCCAATATCACAAGAGCACCGAAGACGAGCAGAGACAACAAAGACATAAGGAAGTGATATTCAAAGGTATGCCACTCATCTTGATAGTAAATTCAATGATTAAAGCTTAGGGAAAGTGTCATGTCCTGTCTTGTTTTGTTCTAGATCCAGGTGGATCTAGGGAGATCAATTTATGTCCACATTCAACGATTTATCCAATAACAAAATTGGTGATTCCATTGGGGATATGACTTGTTTTTTGTTTTTTTCTGTCCTTTTGCCTTTAGCCTACCTCTTTTCATTTTAATACAGTCTCTAAGTCTATGGGGGATCCATCCAGACTCTCTGGATTTGAAAGTTCTTTTAGACTCTTTTTCCTTTTTCCAATTTTCCTTTGTTTACAGGCATTTCTGCATTGTATTCAATATGCATCCTGCGGAAACCTTAGATCACCGCACCCTGAATGTTTAGACCAGTGCGGAATCTCCGCACCCTATCCATATCGAGCCTACGAAAACCTCAAATCTCTGCACTGTACCTTACTATTGGGTTGTGACGTCTCCTGTAGAAATTTTTGGATTAGGTATTTTTGTCCTCTGTCATTCAATTTTCTTTGATCACCTAGAAAGAACTTTTGGTGCTAGTACTTGACTGTTTTCTGAGTGTAAGACTTGTCATTGATTGGTTTTCAGGGATTGAAAACCCTTCTTCATCATTTTACAAGTTTTAACTTCTTTCTTTTTGTCAACAAGGACATAATCTCGGGTTTTAAATCTAAGTTCTTGCTTGATAAAAGTCTTTGATTTGATTTAAAGTTTTGGATTGTTTTACATTTTCTGGATTGCTCATTGATTGGAAAATTATTTTCGTTTGCATTTAGCGAAACACTTTCTTGTCATCTTCATTTTTTATCTTCATTGAAAGTTTGATTTGGGTATTTGTTGAGTGTATCTATTTTCTTTGATTACTTTTCCTTTCTTCATTATATCCCTGACTTGGTTTTGGAAAGGAAGAATTAAA
>JZKD02S1250159.1:0-12275 GCA_000966675.3 Picea glauca
GTCTAGTTGTCCTTCTGATCCTTGATTTTGTGTCGTGTTGTTACCTTCTGCGGTTGGTTCAATGCTTTCTAATTGCACTTCTTGTTGGGGTTCTGCTTCCTCGTTCTGAGGTTCCTGCACCTCTGCTTGCGTGTCCTCTTTCAATTCCTCTGGTTGTGGCTGCTGAATCTCCTCCAATATTGGTGTAGAGTTCACTAGTGGTATCTCTAGGGATGGGATCTCATTGATATCGATGATCTCCGGTTGCTGTTGGTCATTTTATTCCAGTGGTCCTCGTGACCTAGTCTGAACTCTGGTCAGTCTAGCAATCTGGCTTGGTTCAACGGACTTTGATGGTGCCATAGTGGTGAGTGTTGAACGTCTACTAAATTTAGAGGATTGTGGTCTCGCTCTGTTCGTTTGAGCTGCTGTTGCTCTCTCTCTATTCTCCTTTCGTGAATAGACCAGTTTCTTCCATGCTCGCATGTTGTATGGGCTTGTCATGAAGCTTATCGAGGATGCTTCCTCCATGATGTGATTAATGCACCATAACTATGGGTTCAATGCATTTGTGGTAGTTTCATACTTGCCATTACACTTCTCTTGCTGTTTCCAGTTGGCATGTTTAATGTGATGTTCCATCAGTCCTTGCCATGCCTTAATTTTGCTTAGTGCTGTCTTGTCATCCTGCTTTTTCCAACTTTCCATTTCCCACTCTTTTGTCTTAGGTATGTAACCGTTTCTCTTGCCTTTACTGCATTCGTGTTTCAAGCATCTTGTGTCTTTTTCACAGCTTTTCGGCTTTTTTTTTTACTGTGCAGTGGGTGGTCGACTGTCCTTGTACAACTTCAGTCAGCTCCCGTTGATCATTCCTCTAAGGTCTACTCCTTCTAAATCTCTTAACTATACGACTCCACCGTCTGTTATAGATTTGACCTCGTATGGTCCTAACCAATGCATTCTTAGCTTTCGTAGTTGTTGAAATGATTTGCTATCATAGAGCAATACTAGATCTCCTTCCATGAAAGTCTTCTTCTTGATGTGTCGATCATGCCATGCTTTGTCTCTGTCCTACTGTACTTGTTGATGGAATCCTTCCAGGATTTGTTCTTCCTCCATTTCTAACAGCTGGTTCAGTCTTTCCTATATTGCACCGCGTTCTGTCATTTGTGTGATAGCGGCTATACGTAAGCTGGGTACTAAAAATTCTAATGGCACTATCGCTTCTTGGCCGTAGACAAGTTTGAATGGTGTCTGTCCTGTCAACTTCTTACATGTTGTCCTATATTCCCATAATACTGTTGGCACTTTGAGGTCCCAGTTGTCTTGGTTGACGTTACAGATATTTGTCAGTGCGTTCTCTAGAATTTTGTTGAAGGCATCTACTGTGCCATTCACCTGTGGGTGATACAATGTGATTCTCTGATGGTGAAATTCAAATTCGTCAAGAATCACGCAGATGGTGCTATTTATGAAATGCATTCCTTGGTCACTCATCAAAACTCTTGGGCACCCAAACCTAGTAATTACTTGTTCGAATAAGAAGTGTGCAGGGGTCTCTACATTGCAGTCTTTTACTAGTGCAACTTCCACCCATATTGTTAGGTATTCTGTCATGGTGATGATGTGTATCTTTCCCCTATTCTTTTGGCTGGTGGGTTAATAGGTCCCACAAAGTCTATTGCCCATTTATCAAATTCCTGTAATGTCACTTGCGGTCGTAACGACATCTCGTCCCTTCTGTTGGGTTTGCCCACCCTTTGATAGACATCACATTCATGACAATACTCTTTTGAGTCTCTATGAATCGTTAGCCACCATAATCTTGTGCGGAGTACCTTCTATGCAGTAGATTTTCCTGCATAGTGTCCTCCTGCCAATTCCTCGTGGGCTTCTGCTAAAATTATTGGTCGTTCATGCTCTAAAACATACCTTTGTAAAATGCTATTTGCACCCATTTTATATAGATTTCCTGCGATCATTTGATAGTCAATTGTATGAACTACCAGGTTCTTCTTCTGTGCGGTGGTGTAATCTTGCGGTGCGGTACATGTTCTTAAGTACTGGATGATCTCTATGAAGTGGTCATCAACAATATGTACTAAGAATAACTATGCATTCGAAAAGTTGTCTTCTAAGCTCGTGTGTTCTTCTCCATTTGTGACCCATGATAGGTGGTTAGGTCCTGCATTTAGTTTTCTTGGTTTGACAAATACTTCGAAGTCAAATTCATGAAATAATAGTAACCATAGAAATATTATCCCCCCCAACAATGACTTGTTGACTAGGTATTTTAGGGCTGAGTGATCTATAAACATATTAAAATGTTTTCCCAAAAGGTAGTGTATGAACTTCTGAAGTGTGTAAACCATAGCTAGGCCTTCTCTTTCCGTTGTGTTATAGTTTTGTTCTGAATAAAATAGTTTTCTTCTTGCGAATGCTATCGGGTGATCCAAGTCTCCTACTCCTGGCTATGCTAAGATAGCTCCAAGTGCTATCTATGATGCATCTACATGCACATGGAGTGTCTTTCCCTAGTTTGGAAATACTAATATCGGTACAATGACCATCTTTTCCTTCAGGATATCTAGACCGTGTTGACACATGTCGTTCCATTGGTACTTTGTATCCTTCCTTAGCAGTTTTTCCATTGGTGTTGTGATCTGCTCATATCCTTTGATGAATTTTTGATAGTATCCTGTGTGTCCTAATGTCACTCATAGCTGATAGACTATTTTTGGCATTGGTAAATTAACGATGACTGCAACCTTTGCTGGATCGACCAATAACCCTTGTTTGCATACTATATGACCCAATAGTATCCCAAATAGTGTTATAAATATAGATTTCTTTATGTTTAGTGATATTTGGCACTGTCTGCATCATTCTAGCATCAAGCGTAAAACTTCCACATGGTTTTTCAACAGACTATAGACTGTCTAGTCGTCCAGGTATACTTCGAGAAACTGATGGATGAATTCTTTAAATGCTGCGATAACCACTCTGGAGAATATTGCTGGTGCATTCTTTAGTCCAAATGGCATGACTGTATATTGGTAAGATCCCCATTCCATTGCGAACGTGGTCTTGTATCTATCCTCCTGTGCTATTTTAATCTGATGGTAGCCTAAGAACCCATCAGTGAATGAGTAAGCTTCATGTCCCCCCACATTCTCTACCACTTCATCTGTGAACGGTGTAGGGAATGGGTCACTTAGGCATGCATCATTCAATTTCCTCACGTCAACGCATATCCTAATCCCTCTTCCTTGTTTCTTGTCCTATACAACCATCGAGATTATCCATTCTGATTCCTCGTCTAGTTCGATTATGTCGGATTCAAGCATCCAGTCAATATCCTCTTTAAATTTCTTTTTATATATGGGGTTTAGTCTATATGTTCGTTGTCTAATCGGTCTAACTTCGGGTCTGAGAGGTATTTTCATCTTTCCTAGTTCTCCTGCTATACCCTTCATCTCTGTAAATGTTGTAGGAAATAAGTCGCTGTATTCACGCAACAACTCGATAATGCTTTCTACTATTGGCTCATCCTAGTAGTCTCCAATGTTGGCCATTTTGGGATGTTCTTCTATTCTGATGTTAACTTTATTTAACTTGATTGGTGTGGAAATAAATTCGGATTCTATGGGTGGTCCCTTCACATCTCTTTCGCCTTCCACTTCTTCAATCTGAATGTCACACAGATCATCTTCATCTAGTGCTTCCTCCTGTACCTGGTGACATGACAATAGTTCCTTGAATGTCTGCTTATTTCATTGTTGCTCTTCGGTAATAAGTTCTATTTCTAGTTCTTCAATGAATATGATTCCTCTGATCCATTTCATGGCTACATCTATGTTGCGGTTCTCATGATCGAATGAGAAAGTGATGGTAAAGTTCTGTTGCAATGTCGCCATGTTGTAGTTCCTTTGCGCAGTTCCTGATCTGTATACCAGCTCAGTGGTATGCCTTCTAAAGTGTAAATGAAGTGGTGAGGCCATTCCTCTGGTGGTGTCAATTTCCACAACATTTCACACTCCTCCAAGTGTTTTGCTGGTGTCCCTATTCCTTCATAACTCTACTGTTTGTTGTTTTTCTGTTCTACGCCAACCCTTATAACCGCTTACATTGGTACCAATTTGTGATAGTCTCCTTGTGTGTGCCCCACCATCTCACGGGTGTGGCTTTTAGTGATAAATCCAGTGCTAGTAGCCTTTGGTTCTCTAGTACTTTGACTTCATATAGTGTCAATAATGTTTCTAAATCATTTAGGTCGTGGAAACTGGGTGGTTCTTTGATTTCTGTGCCTATCCACCATACTGCGTAGTCTATTCTTGCACATCTTCTCATGGATACTTCGTGTAGTCTCTGCTGGTAGTTTTCTAACCCAGTGTCTAAATTTGTTTCACGTGAAGTAATACTACGCCAACTGAGTACCCCGTCTGCAGTTGGGTTTACATAATCCTCCTCACGTGGAGTTTTTCTGTAAAACTATCCGATTTCCTCTAAGTCCAGGCAAGTGGGTTCTATGAACCTCTCCCCTTTTGATGGATCTAGTTGTCATATGACCCTGTAATCTATGGATTCAAATGCCATTTTCCCTGTCTTCAAATTAATTATGGTCTGGTTGTCAAACACCCAGTCCAGACTGAGTAGTGTCGAGTATGGTTTCGTGCCATCTACTATTTTGATGACTTAAAAATATGCTTTACTGTGTACACCATCAAGATCTACTGTTACTCCTTTTAGTCTCCCTATTGGTATGACACTATGTTGGTTTGGTAGTTTTAGTTGGACATTTGAATATCCCAATGTTGTCTCTCCCATGCATTGCATTGTTTTCTTGGGTAGCACATTCACTTCCGATCCTAGGTCGAGTATGATATCTCCCATATTGAAATCCCCAATGTTAGCATTCAATCTAAATTCCCTACTTGTTCTTCTTCTTGTGTGTAGATGATTGACAATTTTTAGTTCTATCTTTTGTTCCATCTCGTTGCTACATTTCTCTAGGATGTTTTGCAATATTTTCACAGATGAAGGATCACTTAACATTTTAATGCATGACTGCAAAAATTCATTGATAGTACTTACTTGTCCCACGGGTGGCATTCCTTTGGTATGATCCAATAATGGTGACATTTCATATTCTGGGGCGTCATGGGCTGGTTGTGTAGTGGAAGTCGACGATGTGTCCCTCTTCTGAAATTCTTGTCTGGCTTCCTTAAAAGTCTCATTTTCTTTGGGTGCATCGAACTGCTTCCTTGGTTCGGTGTTCTTATTTACCCATTGGTTCTGTGCGGGTTCTTGTTGGACTGTGTCGTTTCCCATCTTTGTTCCTCCACGAGTGACTATGTTGATGTTTCATCCATCCTCTCTTGCTTCGACTCAAATCCATTGAACATTCTGGTTGTTCTGGTTCCTTTTTTCTTGGATCTTTACTAATAGTGTCAGGCATTCCTTTGTCTCTTGATCCGATGAACGACAATACGTACAGGTTGCTGGCGACAGTGGGAATTCCCATGCATAATGTCCTAGTTGCTGACAATTGTGACATGTGACTAGTCCTCTGGCACGTCCGAAACCTCCTCTAGTTCGTTCTCCTCCTCGATAGCTTGCTCAGTCCCCTCTTGACATGTTATATGGTGGTTCTTGATTATACTACGCGATATTATACTGGGGTTGCATCGAGTTGTACTATGGATGTGCGTTGTGTTAGTACTCTGTAAATTTTATCCGGTTGAATAGACAAATGAAAAAGGTAACTATTTCAACCAACTTTAGAGCTGAGGCACTAGCCTGATCAACTCAGAGAGGGCTCTCTCATGTCACTTGATATAGCTATGGAAATCAGTGGCTAGATTTGGTTTGTGTTGGGGTTTTTTAATAAGATAACTGGAGAAATGAAGATAACATTTGGGCTATGGAGTCTAGAATGAATGATGCATTGTTAGAACATGAGAATTATTAAGAGGAACATGCTAAATGAGGCAGTGAGTCTGAGTTTATGTCTGAAAATTAGCATGGAATTAGAAGAAAAAGAAACACATAACATTCATCAGAGCTTTACAAGAAATAATTTTGAATTGGTTAAGAAGAGATAAACATAGTCTAAATTGATAAGCCAAGAGCATCAAATAATGAATTCTGGGCCTCTACTTCTCCAATTTAGACAGATGAAGGAGAAAAATGAAATATAGGATAACAAGAATCACATACTATGAAAGAGCACAAGACTCATATCACCACCAGTTAGAATCTCTTCTTAAATAGTCCAAAATCTGCCTTTGCATTTATATATTCATTCTAGCCCCAAAATTTACAAAGTCTTCCTGCATAGAGGGCATGCTCCTCTTTTCTCCATCCTTTTCATATCCTCGAGATAACATATATATAGAGGAATCACTTATGGAATTCAAACGTTCAGACTTCCCCATAATTCTAAAAATAGAGATAAGTTACAAAAATGAATGATTTATAATAACCGTTATCCTATTTTAAAGAGACCGTTAGGAACATGTCTATCATATCTGGGCCCCTTTTCTTAGACTGTCATCTGTCCAAAATTTGTTGGGATGTACTTGTTCCCACCTAGGAATTAATTTCAGTTTAGCGACCTCCTCCTTTAGAGTGTCTAACCAGACCGATCGAGTTTCCCCGACGCTTTTAGTCATTTCAGCTATGGTTTCGTCTTTTGTCGTTTTCTCCGTTTCTTTTTCACAACTCCCTATTGATGATTATGTCCCTCATGATAGGATTTATCCTGAATTCTAATTCTGGGCCTGTAGCAGGTTTCATATGGAATTTAGTTGCTAATATATGTGCAATTTCCCTTTCCTTCTTACTCGTAGATAAACCTGTCATGTTCCTTGAATGACCTGTTTCACTGTATATGGTTTGATTGGCTTTGTCCATGTATCCCAATTCTGTGGACACCAAGATGTTCCTTTAGAAATTACAGAGTCAATCAAATTGGAGATTACTTTTCTTATGGATGAGATGATGCCTCCATACTTGAGAATCAATAGTTATAGAGTTCCAATCATGAATCACTGACAGAATCACTTGCAGGTACGTTGGTTTACCACGCTCGACCAATCCATTTCAAATGATTAAATTTTGAGTTCGTTATCCGATGGCGTTCACTTGACATCATATGGTCATGAAGTACTGAACGAGTGACGTGAGGTGATTTTCACTAGTTGTCACCTCCCCCACGAGTTGTTGATTTTCCACATTAGACCACATGATATCGGGGCTATGGGAAAAATGGTTTCAAGCAAACTGCTTTTCGCCTGGATATAACTCAACGAGTGCCACACGTCCACTACTAACACCATCATGGTTTTCCCCGGTCCTCCTTCACACAATTAAGTTCCGTGCTAGTTCACTGCCCGATATGGGCCTCAACCATTGATCTAGGCTACTACAAGATCAACGGTCCATAGGACTGTTTCCTTCGTGCTTCTTCTATATTTATCCACCTATGCCATATATGTCTCAGACTTTCAAATCATGCCATGTCTCTACATCACTTTAATCCTCCGCTAAATTTGAAACTCAGATCTCGAGTATAATTTTTATGGTGATAACATAGGCTCCAACTAGGGATGTTATCCTCCCTGTGAGGTAGCAAAGAAATGTAGACCCCGTGTCTTCTTCGTTGGGCCGCTTTCAAAACATGTGCATGTCTTCTGTTACATCTTGGAGATTGAACGCCAAATATTAAAACCAGACTTTGCAAACTGCTCTCAACTATATACGGAATACTGAACGCACCACTAAAATCTGACTGTACACACTACTAGGAATCCATACTAAATTTTTTTTCTTGACCAACAAGTGTATTTTCACACTCCTATCTACTCTAACTACTAAAATGAACTATCAATAAAGTGAAATCAAAATGCCAATGCAACCATGCAAGAATTTTATCCATTGTCTTTTTACTTTGCACAAGCTCGCTCCAAATTCATCCATAATTCTCAAAAAATTAAAAACATTTGGATTGTTCATTTCCTCTAATAGGATTGCAAATGGATCTTCTAAAATATGCGCAAAACAATTATCATGTTTCACTCCTTCCACTGCATTTTTGTTTTCAGGTGATTCAACTGGTTGACTTCTAAAAAACTGACATAGTTGTTGAGAAGTCTGGTAGTAGGGGTTTCCTGAGTCATGAGGCAACCATGGTTGGAGAACATCATCTAGTGTAAAAATATTCATATCTGGTATAGACATTGATTCGTTGTAATCCACTGTTATTTGTAGATTCTGATCGTAAACTTTTCCCATATATTGTGTCTCGGGATCATGAATCATATGGAAGAATGATTCCTTTTCAGGAATCAAGATAGAAGAGAAAGATTCCTCCACAAGGGTTTCCTCGTTGTTCAGAGTTTTCATAGGTGAAATTTCAAAATCTTCATCCATATATAGGCTATTCAGAAATAGGATCACTACGTCATTTTCAGGGGAAGAAAGGCAACCTTGAAATACCTTGTCTTGTTGGTAATATTGTTGAACATCTGCATTAGTTCTAGGAGAAAGGAAAAGACCTTTGATAAAAAATTCTTGATAGACTTCTTCTTTAGTCTGATGATTAAGCACATATTGGAATTCTGAATTGAAATACCCTTCCAAGTAATGATCATTCAATTCATGTGAGTGAAGTTGGTGTTCTTCAATGATGACCACCTTTTCATGTAAAACAATGCTACTGTGAATATAGTCAGAACTCCCTATTTTTTCTGAAATTTCATGATTTTCTCTTAACCATTCAAAGGAAGAAAAACATAAGGGGAGAGAGTTTTTATCTGTAAGCCCACTACTTTCTTCACTTTCAATTCCATGCTTGGATGTTCTCTGATTTGAAATGCTACATATATTTTGTTTTAATAGTTCGAATGAGGGAAAACACAATGGCAAGGTTTTGTTACCTGATTCGAAACCTTATTCATTTTTTCTAGTATCATCATAGGTACATTTTTCCTTCTCTTTGGGTTTCTGGACATGCTTACTTTTTACTTTGTCTTCGACCAATGACTGTATTTCTAAATTTACAAGGTATTCTTCAAAGAAGGGAATAGTATCATCGAGCGCCTGAGAAGAGTGCTCCAATATCTTGTCAATATGTTTCGTTGGATTGGTGTGACTTTGCATCAACACAAATTTACTTGCTTCAACAATGATTTTAGAATTTTCTTTCAATAATTTGAACGTAGCAAAGCACAAGGGCAGAGAATTTTCTTCAGCTGATCCAATACTTTTCCCTTTGTAACCGTGATATGTTGGTTGATTTATCTTACTGTAGTGTTGAAAAATAAAATTTTCAACATCACAATCTTCATATTTGTCATATACAGACAAATCAACTATTTGTGTGATGTCATCTAACAAGAATAGACTGGGAACATCACCTTGTTCTTCAACAAACAAATTTGTAATCTCATTCCCTTTATTGTCTACAAATGAATACATAAAACAATCAACTCCATGTTTATCATGTGATGGATCAGAAGCTAAATCAATACCCCTTCTTTCAACAAATGGAATATAATTTTCTGCAAAATTTTTAGCATTGGAAACTTCAATAGGACCTATGATATTCTCACTCCTATGCTCCAGATTCCAATCAACTATTTTCTATTCATATTCACTTTCATGTTCTTGAGCATTCAACCCCTCATTTTGGATTTGTTTACATGCTTGGATGTTGTGTTGAATGTCTTGAGCATCATTAAACATTTGTTGTAAGGACTTAGGTCTTCTTTCCATCAAGAGAAAATACAAATCTGGATGAAGAGTAGTTGCATAATGGAGCATGGAAACAACTTCAGTGGGTTGAATTTATTTGGAAAAATTGTAATAGATACCGGAAAACCTTCTAATGAACATAGAAATAGTTTCATTGTTCTTTTTTTTTAAGGCATAGAACTCTATAAGTTGTAGATCCAAATATTTCTTCTTTCCCCAAAACTTTAAAAAGACATCCTTCAATTCCTCCCATGAGCTAATTGTTTCTGGCTGCAAATGTTTAAACCAGTCTTTTGTGTCTCCTTTCAAGGATTGAGAGAAGTCCCTTATACACACATCATCATGGTCAATCTTAAACAAATCTATAAAATTCTCAAACCCTTGGATGTGTTTTTTAGCTGAGATGGTATCAGGTTCCCCATCAAACATAGGTATGCACTCATAGTATTTTGGGGGGAAATCATGAAGGGTGTGGGGTAAATTTAAGGGTATGTACCTATGCTAGGTCTTGGAGGGTGTTGGATCAGATGTAGGAGATGGAATATCAACCCTGGTTTCATGAGGCTCATCAACTCAGTTATGGTCACTACATGGCCCAGATGGAAAATTTTCATCAAAATCTATGATAAATTGAGGGGATGTTCATGTAATTCTAAGAGGGGGATATCTATTTTCTGTATTTTCATGATCATCCTTGGAATGAAGCAAGTGAAGAAAAATTTATTTGGCATGTTCAAAGAAGGAGCATAGGTAACTTATAATAAATAACAACATGCTTTGGAGGAGATCCCATTTTAAGTACCTGTTTTCTTCCATGATTCCTTTTCATACCTATGTCAAGGTATCTCATCTTCCAGTGGAGTCTCTAAATTGTATTTGAAATTTGAGTGAAGTCACCAATAACGTTTTGGGATCTGGATTCTGCATTGAGAGAGGAGTCACCTTTAAAGATTTGAATTTCTGGATTCTTCTACTAGTGGAATCACCTTCAAACTGATTTTTTGACATGTGGAGTCGCCAGAGTAGGAATACATCCAATGTGTTTCTAAGTGTCTACCGCTCTCAGACCTCAGAACTCAACCATGTCGTTCTTTCCCAAATAATATTTTTCAATTTCTATCCCTGGCAACGGTGCCAGAATGTTAGCACTCTGTAAATTTTGTTCGGCTGAATAGACAAATGACAGAGGTAACTATTTCAGCTAGTTTTAGAGCTGAGGCACTAGCCTGCTCAACTCAGAGAGGGCTCTCTCATGTCACTTGATATAGATATGACAATCAATGGTTAGATTTGGTTTGTGTTGGGCGTTTTTAATAAGATAACTGGAGAAATGAAGATAGCATTTGGGCTATGGAGTCTGGAATGAATGATGCATTGTCAAAACATGAGAACTATTAAGAAGAACATGCTAAATGAGGTAGTGAGTTTGAGTTTATATCTGAAAATTAGCATGGCAATAGAATAAAAAGAAACACATAACTACATCAGAGCATTACAGGAATGAATTTTGAATTGGTTAGGAAGGGATAAACGTAGTCTAAATTGCTAATCCAAGAGCATCAAATAATGAATTCCGGGCCTCTAATTCTCCAATTTAGACAAATGAAGGCGAAAAATGAATATAGGATAACAAGAATCACATACTATGAAAGAACACAAGACTCATATCACCACTAGTTAGACTATTTTCATAAACAGTCCAAAATCTGCCTTTGCATTTATATATTCATTCTAGCCCCAAAATTTACAAAGTCTTCATGCACAGAGGGCAGGCTCCTCTTTTCCCCATCCTTTTCATATCCTTGAGATAACATATATATAGTGGAATCACTTATGGAATTCAAACGTTCATACCTTCCCATAATTCTAAAAATATAGATAAGTTACAAAAAAGAATGATTTATAATAACCGTTATCCTATTTTCAAGGGACCATTAGTAACATGTCTGTCATATCTGGGCCCCTTTTCTTAGACTGCCATCTATCCAAAATTTATTGGGATGTACTTATTCCCACCTAGGAATTCATTTCAGTTTAGCGACCTCCTCCTTTAGAGTGTCTAACCAGACCGTTCGATTCTCCCCGTCGCTTTCAACCATTTCAACTATGGTTTCTGTCTTCTGTCGTTTGCTCCGTTTCTTTTTCACATATCCCCTGTTGATGATTAGGTCCCTCATGATGGGATTTAGCCTGAATTCTAATTCTGGGTCTGTAGTAGGTTTTGTATGGAATTTAGTTGCTAATATGTTCAATTTCCCTTTCCTTCTTACTCGTAGATAAACCTGCCATGTTCCTTGAATGACCTGTTTCACTGGATATGGTTTGATTGGCTTTGTGCATGTATCCCAATTCCGTGGACACCAAGATGTTCCTTCAAAAAATAGAGAGTCGATCAAATTGGAGATTACTTCGCTTGTGGATGAGATGATGCCTCCATACTTGAGAATCAATAGTTATAGAGTTCCAATCATGAATCACTGACATAATCACTTGCAGGTACGTTGGTTTACCATGCTTGGCCAATCCATTTCAAATGATTA
>JZKD02S1250181.1:0-12275 GCA_000966675.3 Picea glauca
AATAGGAGACAATGTTTGATAGGATCGAGGCAAAGCTCAAAGGGGTATAGCAGTTTCTCTATTTTATCCATGTCTTGTCAGCAGGAGACGTAGAAGTAGGAGATGAGCCTGCCCAGCTATGCAAACTAGAAGACTCAAAATAGGCTCTCCTTCATCATGTCCAAGAGGAAAAATAATAGGTCACAGAGGCCTTGAAGAAAGAAAAGGAGGAATGCATAGAGCAACGTCGGATTGCACAACAAGAAAAAGAGGACCTCCAGGCAAAGTTTGTAGAGGATAGAGCGCAAATCCAGAGGGAGAAAGAAAAACTGCTCATAGAGAAGATGGGATTTAAAGAAGAAGTAACTAGAGAAATTCACTTTGTGATGGGCCTAGCACAGATAGAAGAAGAAACCACTAAGTACCAAGTATTGAAGCTCGCTAAATCCATTCAGCAGCTCCAAGTAGGAATAGTAGAACTGGAACTACAATTTGTGCCAACAACTCTGCAGGAAGTGTGAGATCAGAGAGAGGAAACTGACATGAGTGCAATTGAGAGAATCGGATCATTGGCCTTGGATGCAAGAAACTTAGCAGTTGAAGTGCGCAGACCTATGAGTGCCTTGCAGAGGACCCTGAACTAAGGACATTGGAGTCACAACTCCAAGAGGCAAAGAAACATGCAACAACAGTGCAAGCACAGTTGAAGTTACTGTCATTGGTCGAGAGGATGAAAAGGTCATAGGAACAATGCACCGTTCAACAACAACTCCATGCCATCTAGAGTAAAGTCATGGAAGTGACCCAGAGGCTCTAGCCAGTGAAGGATGAATCTTGCACACTTTTTGAGGAGATTGAAATACAAGGTGCACAACTAAAACAAGTAGTCACCATGGTAGAACAATGATTGGAAGGACTGGTGACTGAGAAAGTTATTCAAGAGTTAGTCGAGCAGGAGGCTCTGGCAAAGCAGCAGTTCGAGGCAACTTTATCCAAGCTCGAGGCCTTTGAGGAAAAGTTACCCAGATCAGAGTGACTCGGGACGAGTCAAAGGTGAGTGTTGGGGGCCTGTTGGCCCTTGACCAGGTTTTGTGAAAATGTTGGTCATGTTTGACCAATTTTGGGGACTTTGATAGGCTGGTCGAATACGAAGTGCCAGGCGAAGTGGAGATCTTGGGATCTCACCCCCTTTTGTGAGATTTTTGGATTTAGGGTTTATGTAATGGGTATGGGACCCATGTTTAGGCCCCATTTTTAATGTATAAATAGATATATTTGTGATGTAATAAAGTAGTAGTAGTGGATGTTTGTTGCTTAGTGCGGAGCTAAGGCTTTGTGCATATTGTGTGTTAAGATTTGCAGAGCTAAGTGCAAGTGATTGTGAGAAGCTTATGTGCAGACTGTGTAAGAAGGATTTATTATGTGACCTAACTCGGGGAAGGAGGACTTGGTGAGGTGCGTGCAGATATCCTATCCTATGTGAAGTTGTCTTTGTGTCTCTATGCATTGAAAGAAGATAATAAAGAAGATGAAGAGTTGGTGGATGTATGCCCATGCTCAGGGTGAACCACGTATATCCTGTGTCATGGTTTCTTTGTGTGATTGATTTCATTTATGCTTAGTGCTATCATCTATATGTGTGTTAGATGCATCTGATATAGTATCTTAGTGTTTAGTAATGTCAATGAATTCTAAATCTTCTCTATTTCTATGTGTTAAGTACTTGGATGTGTTAGATCTTGTTGAATACTGTGTTGTTATGTAACTAGGATTTTACCTGCGATGTGAATAAGGGTTAAATGATAATGAATGTTAATTGTTAAGTTCTCTATTAAGTACTGTAATCACATATTTGTGTCCCATATAGGTTGAAGACACTTGATTCCTACAACCCCCCCTGCCTCTACCTCGGGTGAGACTTCATCTACTTCGCAGGTGTTACTGAAAGGGACGGTAGTTAGGTTTTTGTTGTTGCATTGTTGAATCATTGAAACCTAGGTCTACCCCTGTGACAATAATAAATTTTCTTTTTAGGGCCTCAAAAATGCATTGCAAAAAGATGAATTTCGAACAATATAAAATGTTGCAGAAAATTCACTGGTTTTCTACTGTTGTAGACCATCCAAACAAATTTGCGCACACAAATTTGAAAAATTACACCCATATTTATCTTGCACAACAAAAACATAAGGTATCGCATGCTCTAAGAACTTATAACCAATGTGCATCACTTCTCTGTCGCACCAATATCTGGTGCGCACTACTTTTGTGTCGCACGCCAATATACACCACGCACAATTTTGGTTCATGTACTAATAACTATTGTGCACACGTTTTGTGTCACTCACTAATATTTTGCATACATTACACTCTACACGCTACACCATTCGAAATTTTGGTACAACCCCACCGCGCATTAGTACTTTGCACGCACGATTAGTTAAATTGTCTCTCGACAACATATACTCTCACTGTGCGCATACCAACAAAATTATTCTATGCTCTACTAATACTATGCACACCATGCACGCCAATATACACCCAATCCACAACGTGCAGTGTTCGATTTAGTGTGCACATCTGTGCACCATTATTTTTTGTGCATTACCACTATGCACCGCACAATACCAAATTTAAGTGCGCACACCTACGCACCAAAATTTTCCATGCATTACCACTTTTCACCACGCAACACCAAATTTTAGTGCGCACACCCGTGCACCATTATTTTTTGTGCATCCCAACTTGTACTCCACAACACCAAATTTTAGTGTGTGTAGCCACACACCCTTATTTTCCACACTTCACAAGATTTTCACTGTGCATCACACATTTTAGCCCACACACCTATGCACATTCATTTTTATGCGCATCAATTCCTCGTGAATTCCAATGCAGAAATTGGGGATTTTGCCAAAACATTTCCCAATATTCATCGTAGAAATTTTGCAACTATGAAATTTGTTCAATATTACCCTGATAACACCAATTCAACCTCTGCAACAACAAATAGCTGCTGGTTGACATTCCTGGAACGAATGTTTCCCAAACTCAATTCACAAATTGAGAATTTTAATCAACTAATATCGTTCCATTTGTCATGGCTTCACTGTAACTTCAAATTCAACCAATTCTAGGTCTGAATTTGCTAGAACAGATATTAAATTAAGAAAATCTCACTAATTGGCCTAATTTCTCAATTTTCCCATGAATTTAACAACAAAATTTGGGGATTTGCCCAATTCCATGCAATTGCTTCTAATTTTTACCATGGACCCTCTGTAACTTGAAATTTGGCCACTTCAAAATCAATTCTCTGTGAAATTTCACTTCAATTCAACTTGCTCATCCCATCCAGACTCAATGTTAAAAAATGGAGCTCTAATACCATATTGTAACATCCCCAACATCCAACTAGGCTATGCCACATAAATTGTTTGAACTGTATAGAAAATTAAAACATACACACATAAAAAATCTTGCCAAATTATATATATATAACTTAAAAAAGACAAATGCATTCTACAAATGCAAAGATTCATATAGAATATAATAAAAATACGCATGGAACAAACACATGAATAACCCATAAAAATAAATGCATACATAATAATGTAGCATGTAATTTAACACACAATTGACACTTATCTTGATAAAAATATCACCAACTGCGTCCAGACCTTCCACGAACCTCCCAGCCTTAGACCACATTGCTCATCACTCTCTGCAGTAGGTCACCCCCAAGAAGGGACTAAACTCCACCCGGGTAAAGGGATTCTAACCAGGTTGATGTATCTCATACAACAGGAAAAACATAGTCACAGGTGCCAACTCGAACTAATAACCTACAGTCCCTCATTCCCCACATGCATGTACCACCCTAGGAAGTGTGTCCCTTCTCTACCCAACAATCCTTCGACTGCCCCACTTCCTTTCTGGGGCTTCAACAACAGGCCGGATAGGAAGTCTCAGATCCCTATAGTTGGAGTTTGGCACCTTTGGGAAAACAATTCCCAACAATTCTCTCACCTAGATACAATTGCTCACGGGCCTGACAACCCACCTCTTCACTCCAGCTCCCAATCTAACTAGATACATATATAAGTATGGGTACGCGTATGGGTATGGATTTAGGTACAAGAAGGTACATGTATCGATACAGGTACAATGATAGTAATAGAAAGGTACGGAGGACTGCTCAATGAGTGACCAAATGATGATGGAATGAATGAATGGGAAAATGAAATAAGTCCAAAATATATGTATACATGTTCCCAACTTGAAACTTGTCATTTTGAGAGCTACTTTGGCCCACTTATCCCCATCCTTAGAACTTAGGATAAAATAATTTTCCATACTTTATACTTTAATAAATATTAATATAATATTCCTTTTTGACTTAAGCTCCCTAGCTTATCCCCTTATCCTTAAATTTTAGCCCCCCCTTTCCCTAACTAATGGATTTTAGTTGCCCATACTCTTTTATCATCGTTGGTATACATGCAACAATGTATTGTATTAATGATATGAATATTTACATATACAAAATTAGTCTCACTGACCTTTAGTGTCTAGGCTCTCCGACCTAATTCAACACATAAGCCTCCTAGATTATAATAATTGGCTCACCAGCCTATAAAGAACAATACATACACAAAGGATTCATGTCCTCAAAATCATGCACACTGAGTTTGTTGCACACGATATCTTGGAATGTGCGCACTTCATCATTTTAGTTCACACAAGATGTGCACACTATACCATGAAAGGTGCATGCAAAATGATATAAAACAAATCACCAGCTTATAAACATATTTACATTTACATTTATAATTTGGGGTTCAGCCTAGGGGTATTACATGATGTGTATAGTTGATGATCTTGGTACATCTTGATGAGTCATAGTTGATGTGTAGTTGATGCATTATTGGTACATACTTGGTACATGGTTGGATGAACTTGTTAGTAGTATTGTTGACACATGGTTTATGGATGATGTAGCTTAGTTGTGTTGGTATATTATTAGAAGCACATATTGATCTCGGTCATGATTATGAGTTGTTTTGATATGCTTGGTTGATGCACATCTTGGTGATATTGTACATATGTTTGAGAGTTGTCTTGGTGATTTATCTTGGTGATTAGATCTGATTTGGTTGATAAGATTGATGAGACAGGTTGTTAAAGGTTTTTTTGTGCAGGTTGATTGGTATAGGTTGTTACAGGTTATTTCTATAGGTTGACAGTCACAGGTTAACAATGGATGTAATTTCCCTAGGATGAACCCAATTTTATATGTAAATATAAATGTACTTAAGTTGGTAAGTTGTTTGATATCATTTTTGTATGTGCCTTCCATGGTACAATGTGTGCATGTACTACGCAGTAAAATGATGAAGTGTGCACATTACAGGATACTGCACACAACAACTTAAGTATGCGTGATTTTGAGTCCAGGGAGACTTTGTGTATATCTTTTGTTTTATAGGCTGGTGAGCCAGTTATTATAAGTTAGGTGGATTATGTTGGTATTAGGCTGAAGAGCTTAGATGTTAAAGGAAAGTGAGCCTATTTTTGTATATGTCTCATCATTAATATAAAATAAATCGTTGTGCGTAGACCAACCACGATAAAAGAGTATATGAAACTAAAATCCACTATTTAGGGAAAGGGGGGGGGGATAAACATTAAGGAAAAGGGATAAGCTAGGGATATTACGCCAAAAAGGAATATTATATTAATATTTCTTAAAGTACAAAGTATGGATAATTATTTTATCCTAAGTTCCAAAGTTGGGGACAAGTAGGAAAAAGTATCTCCCAACATGATAAGTGTCAGGTTGGAGACATGCATACATATTGTTTGGAATTAGTTCATTTTCCATGATTCCTTCCATCATTCATCCATTCAGGCAATGATTCCATGATGATTCATACACTCATTGAGATATCCTCTGTACCTTCATGTCACGGTACATGAACCTGTATCCATAATCATACCAATTTGTGTAGCTAGTTAGTGATGTAGGAGCATCATAAAAAAGTACATGTGGAAGAACAAATCAGTGCTTGAGAGCCAATCTGGAGTCTCGAATGTTAGCCATTACTACAAATCTTTTGAAGTGATAGAAAACAAAAGAGGAAATATCACATGCATGGAGACAAAATGAGCACACGTGACTTGGGAGCTTAACCCTAGTCTCAATGTAACCACAATTAGATAGAAGTTAGTTTCTTTATTTTGTATAAAGAGAGATTTTGTACACCCAAAAGAGGGGTTACAAGAATTATGATCAAGTAGGAATCTCAGAGAAGTAGTTTTTGCTTTGATTTTAGCTGTAACCGTTTTCTTGATTTTGAATGAAGATAACAGAGAAAAAATGATCCAATGTATGGCGTGAATAGTGTCTGAAATTTCTCTATTGTTGTCTTAATATTTTCAAGAATGAATGAATCTTTCTACGAGTGTATGTAGCTTTGAAATTATTTCATAAGAATTTAAATCATTTTTCTTCGTGATCCGATGCAAGGTGTGAACACAGTCTACAAGGACTACGTTGACGGGGTCTGTTTCGACTCGTAAAGATCAGAAGAAATAACGTAAGACATTCTTTGCAGGAAATATAAAGAGATTATCGCAAGGAGTGCACATTCATTGCAAGAAATCGAATCTTGTGTAAATATCTATTGCAAATATTGCACAGAACTGGAATCTGATGAAGAGTTGAAATGACTCTGTAAAGAAGTCGAAGGACGAGAGTGGAAGAATGCCAGGAAGACGAGAAAGGATTCTTTTCAAGAACATTTGGATTTGAGTTTGATGAATTTCCCAGAAAATCAAGAAGTTCTTAGGAGATCGATATCTTTGGAGAGATCAAGCTCAGGAGGAGTAGCACTTTCCAAGAAGCGCAAACGAGATCGAAGAAATGGACTCACAAGAAGGATAAAGGTCAAATCCTTTAAATCCTTTCAAAAATCTTCTAAGTCTGAAGAAAGATTTAGCTCAGAGGGAATATTTGGACCATTTGATCAGCATCCAAACAATGAGGAACAAGTGGAGAGGAGGAAATATCTCAACCATTCGATCCGAGTGCAAACGGATCGTAGCTGTTTGATCACGGTAAAGTTCACTAACAATAAATATTTGAATGTAAACAGGAGGAACAAGGTCACAAAATTCTGAAATCATCGAAACCGTCCATCATGACAAGACATGTGGTGAGAGATCAACATTTCGTTGACTCGTTGACTAGAAAGGTCAAAGAGCAAGGTTGTGAGGATTCGTGAAGTGTGAACTAATGAAAAGATCATAGTCGTTGATTGTTTTGAAATAATTGAGACCATCCATTGTCAAGGAGGAAACATGGTGAGAGATTAACATTTCATTGAATCATGACTCAAAGGAGTCAAAGGTTGAGTTGCGAGAACTCACAAAATTCAAAATCGCAACATGATCTGAGTTGTTGATCAAAGAGGAGATATGGACAATTGATCTAGCACCATCGCAATTCTGGCTACCGAGAGAATGGAGGCAAGGCGACTCCAAAGCCGTGAATCATGAAATCATGAAAAGATCACAGTCATTGATTGAAGGAGGGATTTGAACCATAGATCTAGTTTTTTTGGGACTTCGGAACTCGAGAAATCATAGGTAAGAGTTTTGGGAACTGAAAAACCCGAAACCACGAAGATTTGATCTGATTCATTGGTTTGAGAAGAGATCTGGACCGTTGACATCTAGGGAGATGACTCGTGAAGTGTGAACCCACGAGACGTGAAATCACGAAGTGATCAAAAGATTGGCCCACGATCATAGTGAAGGGTCACATCAGTGAAGGGGAATAGAGGGGCTATCATGCACTAGGCTCCTATTGAGATTTCAGAAGTTGGGAGAGACGGATTGACTCGCATGCAAAGGCCTGATACACAGAGTCATGATGCACCTTTCGATTAGGTGACAGGTCACAGCCTTAGTCACATAAAGGGAGGGGCTTAACTAGGAGAGTTAGCATATAAACACACTGAAGCTAAAAGTAGTTAAGGAGAAAGCCGCAGGTTCCATATAAGCTATGTTTTAAGGGAAAGAGGGCCTGTTAAGTGGATTTGAGGCTCTTGAGGATCAAAGAGTCAATCAGACTCAGTTTCTTGATTGATCCTAGACCAGGAGGTCACGTAGTCCTTAGGAGAGAAGGGGGTTCTGCATTAAGAGGTATCAGAGCTGGTTTTCATCTGTATATTTCAGGGAAGAAGAAAAAGAACTCAAAGTTTTAATTTGTGTGTAAGAGATAGTCAACAAAATGTTGCCAAGGAGACAAGGGGAGCCACCTTTAGCCAATCTCTTTTTAGAAAGAGAGATGCAAGAGATTCGTGCAAGGTTGGAAGCGATGGGAGTAATGCAGAGAAGAGCACCTTATGTTGGAGATGTCAACGATGCAGAGAGAAAATATGTAGAAGCCAAAGAAGCTGTGGGGGAACACGTTGCCAAAGAACGCTTGCTAGGAATAGTTGTTAAATTGGGAGCTAGATCCAAGATAGAGGTCCCAATGTATGAACGCAAGTTGGATGCAAAAGAATTGGTGGATTAGATAAGGTCCATGGACAAATATTTCGATTATGAAGATTTTGATGGGGAGAAAGGGGTGATAAATGTTGTCACCAGGCTTAAAGGACATGCAACACTATGGTGGGATGAACTGCAGGATGAGAGGAGAAGTAGAGGCAAACAAAAGATAAATAATTGGGACAAAATGGTAGCCAAGCTGAAGGCTAAATTCATGCCCAAAGATTATCATGTCAATCTGTTTATGAAGCTATAGAACTTGAGACACAAGGGTATGACAATCAAAGAATACAAAGAAAAGTTCAACAAGATGAACATCAGATTTGGGAAAAGAGAGCGGGACGAAGAAAAATTTGTCAGGTATATGAATGGTCCAAAGTACTAAATCTAGGATGAGCTCAGCATGATGTCGGTAAGGACAATGGAGGATGCTTATCAGTTTTCACTGAAGGCAGAAGAGAAGTTGGCCAGAAAGAAAATCCAATGGGGTGGAGGTAAAATCCTAGCACCGAACCAAGGCAAGGGAGTTTCCCATGATAAGGAGCATAATTCCAAAGATGAGGCTGGAACTCCACATAGTCACTCAGAAAGAGGAGGAAGTTCTCGAGTGAGACAGGGTGGTGGAAGAAAATCTTCTAGATGAAGAGGCAGAGGAGGAATAAGATGTTATGAATGTGGAAAGACAGAGCACATGTCTTGGGAATGCCCTGAGAAAAATACAAAAGGAGAAGAATCTCACATTTTGGAAGAACAGAGAGAGAATGTTAAAGTAGAGGGAGCAAAGGATGGAACATCCATGATGATGGGGAAGGTTCTCTTAAAACCAGAGGCAGAAGTTAAAAATCTAGTACATAGGAACAATCTACTTAGGACAACCTGCAATACTAAAGACAGAGTATGCAAGGTGATAATTGACAGTGGGAGCACTGATAACTTAGTATCCACGAAGATAGTGGATAAATTGGAGCTAGAGACAATTGCACACCTAGAGCCATATAAAGTCTCATGGTTGCAGAAAGGAGACCATGTAATGGTTACTAAACAATTCTTGGTTGAATTTAAGATAGGGGATATAGAGATGAAATTGTGTGTGATGTAATTCCCATGGATGTATGCCATATTTTGTTGGGAAGACCATAGTAGTTTGACAAGAATGTCATTTATGATGGGAGGAAGAATACATACACCTTGGAAAAGAATGGTATAACACACATGTTGCTACCAATAGAGGAGAAGAAAGTGAAAGGGGAAGCCATCACAAGCATACTCCTCATGAGTGTGAAGGAAGTCTTGAAAGAAGTAAAAAAAAAAAACTTGAGATGTAGTTTGTTGTGGTGAGGAAACCCAGAGTTATCCTTACAAGTAATTCAATGGATGATTTGCCTAAAGAAGTTAAGGAATTATCGGACAATTTTTCTGCCATAGTGGTGGATGAGATGCCTAACGCATTTCCACCCATCAGAAGTATTAGTCATCATATCGATTCGATACTAGGAGAAAGTGTGTCGAACAAAGAAACATATAGACTAACACCTCAAGAGAATGAGGAGGTGAAGAACCAAGTCCATGAATTGTTAGACAAGGGTTTGGTTAGAGAGAGCTTGAGTCCAAGTGCAGTGAAAACTGTGTTGAGTCCAAAGAAATATGGAGGATGGAGAATGTGTATAGACTTGAGACCATCAATAAGATCACTATCAGGTATAGATTCCCTTTGCCAAGAATAGATGATTTGATGGACTGTTTAAGTGGAGAAAAATTCTTTTCTAAGATAGATTTGAAAAGTGGATATCACCAAATCAGAATGAGGGAAGGTGATGAGTGTCTTGTATGAGTGTCTTGTATGAAGGTTTGTATGAGTGTCTTGTTATGCCATTTTTCTTAATCAATTCCCCGAGTACTTTTATGAGGTTGATGAATGAAATACTAAAAGATTTCATTGGCAAGGTTATGGTTGTGCATCTATATGATATATTGATCTTTAGAAAGACCAAAGAGGAGCATTTGAGGCACTTGACATTAGTGATGAGGAGACTACAAAAGGAGAATCTATTAATAAACCTGAACAAGTCCTCTTTTATGAAGACATAACTCATTTAATTGGGTTTTGTGATCTCTTCAAACGAACTGAAGATGGATCCAGAGAAGGTTAAAGCAATCAAAGAATGGTTGTCACCAAGGAGAATGTTTGAGGTAAGAAGCTTCCATGGATTAGTGAGTTTCTATAGGAAGTTCATCAGAGATTTTAGTGGAATTTGTGCACCAATGATGGATACAATGAAGAAGAGGCACAAGTCTTTTAAATGGACAGAGGAGGCTGAGAATAGCTTCAATACATTGAAGGAGAAATTAACAGAGTGACCAATTTTGTTCTTTCCAAATTTTGAGAAGACGTTTTAGGTAAGGTGTGATGCAAGTAGCGTTGTAATTGAAGGAGTTTTGATCCAGGAAAATAGACATGTTTCTTACTTCAGCGAGAATTTGAATGAGACTAAGAGAAAATACTCCACCTATGACAATGAGTTTTATTCCATAGTCCAAGCCCTAAAGAAATGGAGACATTACCTTGTCCCACAATAATTTGTCTTGTATAACGATAACCAAGCTTTACAATTCATAACCAGACAGGAAAAATTGAATCAGAGGCATGCGAAGTGGATTGATTATATGTAGAATTTTACTTTCATCATAAAACATATTGTTGGGAATGCTAACAAAGTTGTTGATGCATTGAGCAGGAGATGTTTGACTCTGCAAGAATTTCAAGTAAAGACCTTAGGGTTTGAACACCTCGAGGAAATGTACATTGATGATCCAGAATTTAAGGAAGTATACGAAGCATGCACGAATATTGTGCTGGGAGATATGAGCCATTAGACATAGTATATGATTCAAGAGGGATTTTTGTTCAAGGGAAATCAACTGTGAATACCAAAATTCTCAATGAGGGATAACCTTTTGAAGGAAAAACATAGTGGAGTATTGGCTGGACATTTCAGCCATGATAAGACATTTGCATAGTTGAGAAATTCATACTATTGGCTAGGTATGAGAACAGATGTAATAAAATTCGTGAACAGATGCAGAATCTACCAACATGCAAAAGGTAAAAGATAGAACATTGTATTGTATCAACCATTTCCCATACCAGAGAGGTCATGGGATGCAATAAGCATGGATTTTGTGTTGGGACTTCCAAGAAAACAAAGAGGATATGATTCCATATTTGTGGTGGTGGATAGATTTTCCGAGATGACACACTTTATCCCATGTTAGAAGACTAGTGATGAAACACATGTTTCAAACCTGTTTTTCAAGGAAGTTGTGAGACTTCGTGGCCTACCTCGAACCATTGTCTCGGAAAGAGACACGAAATTTGTTGGTCATTTTTGGAGAACACTGTGGAAGAATTTGGGGACAGATTTGTCCTTCAGGTCAACTTATCACCCTCAGACATATGGGCAGGCTAAGGTGGTAATAAGAAGTTTTGGAAACTTATTGAGGAGACTGGTCACTGAGCACCATAATCAATGGGATCAAATTCTGCCACAAGTAGAATTTGCATACAATGACTCACCAAACATGAGCACTCAGAAGAACCCATTCCAAATATTGTATGGGCTGCAACCTAGGGGAGTATCTGATTTGAGAGACTTGGAACAGAGTGAGATAAGGAGCACTCAAGTAGAAGATTTTGCTGCAAAAATGTAGAAGCTCCATAGCCAGATCAGGGGGTAGTT
>JZKD02S1250203.1:0-12275 GCA_000966675.3 Picea glauca
TTGTTGATATTATATTATGGATATTATCTAGTTGTTAAATTCTTTTACATTTTATACAGATAAGTAAAATCGGTAGAAAATGGATTCTACAACCATGTTAGATTTTGGCTTATCACTATGTAAGAATACATGTAGTGGTTTTTTATCTGAAGTATAAATTTTTAGTATGTGTATATATATATATATATAGGAAAATTGTGTATAGGTGAATTTGGGCCATTATGAATCTATATTTTTTATTTTTGTTCTACTATTATGCTGAGTATAAAGAGTAAAAGTCTCCAAATAATTTCTGCTATCTATTATCCAAGAAAGATATATGATACAATGTATTGTAGAATATAAGCCAAAATTTATTTATTACAATCAATAGGTCGTTGACCAAAATGTTACAGTTTGAGTTCCTTAGACACAACAACTCCATAGCTAGTCTAAACAAAGATTTAAAAGAATACATGAATTTTATGTGAGTGTGCATGGACTGGTGGAAGAAATATGAAACTTGAATACCTTTTGTGGACACGCCAATATTCTTCCCCATGTGCACTATATTTTCTCCCAACCTACAAAGGAGTAATGCAATATTATTAGTAACTTACTATTGTACAAACATTAAAGAATAAGATAAATAAAAGAGTCAAATAGTACTCATCTAAGATCATGATTGAATATCATAGGGTGAACATTGTGTTGTGAAGTATTTGATCCACGATGCGGGAGGGGAAGTGGGTGCGTAATCCATTTGATGGGTTCCCTAGCATGACAAAGGGAACCATCATCATTTTATATACATATGAAATTATTTACTCACACAATTAATAAAAAATATACAAAGTTCTAATTAATGTTTGTAGCTTTCATATCATATAGTTTATAAAATACAGAGAGAAGATATACAAAAACAATACATACAGTAATCAAGAGTAGGGTTATAATAACCAACAAGTATTACTTTGAAAAAAGTACCAAACTTCATGCAAAGGACCAAATAATACTACGGAGAACTAACATATTAAAAGCTAAGTTACCTTTATACACAAGCGATATTCCTTCAAGAATAATACTTGCAGTAAAGGAAGCATTAAAGTATGAAGTAAGGACAAAGATTTATAAAAAATGCGATCTAGATATATATACATGTATATCGTTAATAAACATAATAGGAATTATGAATCATGAAGTACCACAGAGGCACAAACAAGGCGATCTCAAAACTATAGACACATTGAACTATAACAGAGGAGCTAACTTTAAAAGGGAAGGGTTGAAAAACAATTATGGGTGTTTTAACATAGTTAAAGAACATTTTCCTTATCAGCATGGATACACATTAACCAATGACTTCATACAAGAAGATTTGTTGTTGTTTTTCAACGAATAAGGTTTTTAACCTTTCATTATATGATACATGTCGCAATTATGAAATTATATTACAGATTTAAATAATTTGAGTCTAAAACATATACAATAAGTGTATGACATTGTAAAGGCCACAGTCAGGTGTTAAAATGTAAGAGTTAATATCATAACCTTGCGGCAATGATTTTCATCCAGTCTCTACCTATATAGGTCCCAAAACGATGGTTAATTCTTTACACAACACCTCCAAGACAAAGGTTGTGGATTAGAATGACTCTTTGAAGACTTAAAACCCGCACAACAAAATTGCAAAGAGTTTAACTTATAACGACAATGACCACTTTTATACAGAGAATGTATTCCACACAGAACATACATTACATAGACATAGAAGATATTCCACCGAGAACATGCATTGCATAGACATAAAATATATTCCACAGAGAACATACATTTCATAAACAAAGAAGATATTCCACAGAGAACATACATTGTACAGACAGAGAAGGAATTATTAAATAAATGAAGTATAAACCCATTAGCAAATGTTTTTTAAAAAACCATTTTCACCACACATAGAGCGCTTGTAGAAAATATATTACACAGTGAATATATATATATATATATATAGAGAGAGAGAGAGAGAGAGAGATTTGAAAAAATAATGGGTCGTACAGGGCACAATTTCAAAGGAAACACATAACTCCATAGGACCCATATAAATTGTATTCCATATATAACAATGTACTTACTAATGTAGGAGCATCGCCAGCGAAGCACAAGCATGGAACACAGTTGGGCACACTAGCACACATTTTGAAATATTTTTAATTTCAAACTGATCAATGTATTAATGTGATATCTGACAGAAATTTTTGAGTTATGAATTTATTTAAAGATCGGAAGTTGATCCGTCATGGAATATGATGGGGAAATGTATTTTGTTTTATGAATTGAATCACAATACAAATTTGGATCTTGCACTCTTATCTGTCTGACATAATATTTATTGTAATAGGCGTTAAGTAGCTGATAGCATTTAATTCCGTTTAAGATAGCATAGACTAGTTGGAGGAAATTGTCTAAGAGTACCTCTTTGTATAAAGATTTGTAATATTGCCCAAAAAGGGTTGTTGATGGTTGTCATTTTTTGTTGATGATCATAGTTTTTGTAGAAAAGAGGAGAACCATGCAGCATCTGAATCTATCTTGTATAGGTTATGGAGTAGGGAAGAACATTGTATGTATGTAAGTTTCATTTGGACAAATATAACAGAGGAACATTGTCCCAAATGTGTATGGTTATGTGTACATCTGAATCAATGGTAGAATCTTTGTTATTTATGTTATTTAATCCATGAATTCATTTTCTTTGTTGAATGTATAAGTCATTGTGAGGAGTAGATAAGTTTCAATCATCTCTTTTCATTGAGCGAGTGCAAGGTGTGCATAGTGTTCGCAAGGAGTGCATGACCAAGTCCATTCTGACTTGAAAGCTCAGAAGAGATAGTGGAACTTATGCTCTTGCAAGGAGTTCATTTGACATCCACAAGGAGTGTGTGACAAAGTTTTTAGACTCAAAGGCTTAGGAAGGATAGCATGATTTAGTCACAAGAGATATAATCAGTTGGATAAAAGTTGCAAGAAGTGTGAAGTCATCCACAAAAGTCGAAGTGTGAAGAGAAAAATTGTTGCAAGGTGTGCACAGATCAAGTTCTCGACTAAGTGTCAAAAATATTTTTCAGTGGAACAAAGGAAAAAAAAATAAGGAAATATCAGGAGGGAGAGTGGAAAAAATATTCAAGGAAAGGATTCCTTAAACTTCTCATAAAATCCAGTGAGAAAGGTTCATTCTCAAGAGGAGAAGAACAATCCCAAACAGTTAGATCTAGTGAAGTTGCAAGGAGGATAACCATGAAGTGTTTCGGTACTTTGAAGGTTCGACAAGTTAAAAACTTGACAAAGACTGAGTCATAAAGTCTGAAGTCATGATTCAATCTCGACTATTGATCACAAGAGAGCATGTGGAAATGAGATCCAAGAATTCAAAAATTGTGAGATTGGAGGTTGTGAGTGAAAGGCCTAGAGTTTCATGGGGTCGTGAAGTTCGAACCATTGTGGGGGTGGCAGATTCGAGGAGACCCATGGTGTGATTTTGGAGAATTGGAGTTGATCACTTAAGGAAGGAGTGAATAAAGGATTCAGGATATCTCCAAAGTCTGATTTGTGAAGAAAGTAGACCCATGGTCACAATCGTGGTCACTAGCGGAAGAGCATATGTGTGTGGGTAAGATAGTTTTGGGTGCCCGTAGGGACCCAAGGAATCACTCTGACCCATGAATCTAAACTATCCAAGACTAGGAGGTCAAGCATCCATTTGGATCGAAGGATGTTTGCATCACTTACCATACCTATGGAGAGACGTTCTAGAGATCCTTAGTTACCACTCTCACTAAAGCCGAATTCTATCACCGATTGAGGAGAGTAAACCAGGGTAATGGAAAAGTGAAATGGAGATTCAAGAGACAATTATGAAGGGATTAATGGCACCTTGAGCCCATTTTAGTGGGGAAGATAAACTGGTACACCACCCCACTCTTTACCATGTGAATTGTGTGAAGTTTTGAGCCTGCAATGGGTAGTCCTCTGCAGTGTCATTCCCAGAGAGGATTGGGTAGGTAAGTTTCATTTAATGGAAATGTCGTAACGTAAATTCCATAGTATATAATATCCTAGGAATTCGCCTCATCCATTATAAAACCACTTAAATGAAGGGTTGTATAGGTTTAACTAGGTATCGGGTGGATAGTGTTAACATGTGCACTAGATTTTAACTTCATGTGTAGTGTGTTTATCGTATGCCACTTCAAACATAGATATTTAGTATATGGAAATGATTTTAGTGATAGAATTTTATACTATGGAAAGGCTTATGGTATGGACATGTTAATACCCTAGTGCATGGACTTTGAACTATGAAAGTGATTTCTCCTAGTCCGTTAGGGTCATAACCTTGTGTTATAGTTTTCTTACATGAATTTATTTAACATAGTTAATCTAACACAATTTATAATAGAGTTTACGACATTCAATAGTATGCATAACATGGGTATGAGGTAATCCTGATATGTTATGTGGGACTTATGTTATGGACCTTGGTAGTCATAGTTAGCAATTTAAAATTGTAGTCAAATGTATGACTTTAAGTTCAGTAGTAGGGTAAATTAGATTATGAGTTAATCTAATGACAATGCTATTATTTGTTTTAATGTTAGAAATAGTAAGTTTTTTCTTGGACACTAAACCTCCTACAGAATTTTAGGCTAGATAGTCTAGCAGAGTAAAACTTTTATGCGTACAAACAATGTATTATATATATAAGAGAATATTTTCATGTGTCATGAATAGTTTGTTGATTTGTAGACTTTAGTTCCCTGATAAAAAAAAATTAATTGTAGTGAAATTTGGGGTACATTACATATGGTATCAAAGTTGTAGGTTACAGTGCTTGGAACTCAGGGCATCATCGAAATTGTATTTTTTTTTCTTTGAAGTAAAAATCTAACAAACATATTTACTATTACAAATAGAAAAAATTGTCTTTTGTGAAAATTTCAGCACAGAATGAGGAAGGAGACAGACTTGAGAGGAATCAAAACCAAGAACTTACTAGAGACCTAGATGATAACATTGAAGGAAGTTAATCCACTAAAGTATTGGAAATGACGAGGAACCTTATTGTGGAATTGAAAGTATTTAAAGCAGACAACAAAAAGTTGAATAAATCAAAGAAAGACCAGCTAGAAATATATTAAATGATGTTACACAGTATAGTAAAAAAGTAAATTTCAAAGGACGATGAAAAAGAAGAAGAGGTCAGAAAAGGTCCTCTAAGAACTCTAGTCATGAAACAGAAAAAGAGGAAAGTTCATCAGAACACACACACATGACAAAAAAAAAACATCTATAGGAAGGAAACGAAAATAGGTGAACCATCTAGAAGGTGAGTTCAGAAAGATAAAACCCTCCACCTTCGATGGAGAGTCTAATATTGGTGAGGAAGGTGAATCATGGTTGTTTTAAATTAAGAAATACTTTCATATTTATAATTACTCTGGTAATATGAAGGTTACAATGGCCATCTATAAATTAAAAATAAAATCTAGTATCTGGTGGAAAGACCTAAAATTAGCTAAGGGATTGAGAGGAAAATGAATGGAATGGTTAGAATTCAAAAANTTGAAAAAAGTACCAAACTTCATGCAAAGGACCAAATAATACTACGGAGAACTAACATATTAAAAGCTAAGTTACCTTTATACACAAGCGATATTCCTTCAAGAATAATACTTGCAGTAAAGGAAGCATTAAAGTATGAAGTAAGGACAAAGATTTATAAAAAATGCGATCTAGATATATATACATGTATATCGTTAATAAACATAATAGGAATTATGAATCATGAAGTACCACAGAGGCACAAACAAGGCGATCTCAAAACTATAGACACATTGAACTATAACAGAGGAGCTAACTTTAAAAGGGAAGGGTTGAAAAACAATTATGGGTGTTTTAACATAGTTAAAGAACATTTTCCTTATCAGCATGGATACACATTAACCAATGACTTCATACAAGAAGATTTGTTGTTGTTTTTCAACGAATAAGGTTTTTAACCTTTCATTATATGATACATGTCGCAATTATGAAATTATATTACAGATTTAAATAATTTGAGTCTAAAACATATACAATAAGTGTATGACATTGTAAAGGCCACAGTCAGGTGTTAAAATGTAAGAGTTAATATCATAACCTTGCGGCAATGATTTTCATCCAGTCTCTACCTATATAGGTCCCAAAACGATGGTTAATTCTTTACACAACACCTCCAAGACAAAGGTTGTGGATTAGAATGACTCTTTGAAGACTTAAAACCCGCACAACAAAATTGCAAAGAGTTTAACTTATAACGACAATGACCACTTTTATACAGAGAATGTATTCCACACAGAACATACATTACATAGACATAGAAGATATTCCACCGAGAACATGCATTGCATAGACATAAAATATATTCCACAGAGAACATACATTTCATAAACAAAGAAGATATTCCACAGAGAACATACATTGTACAGACAGAGAAGGAATTATTAAATAAATGAAGTATAAACCCATTAGCAAATGTTTTTTAAAAAACCATTTTCACCACACATAGAGCGCTTGTAGAAAATATATTACACAGTGAATATATATATATATATATATAGAGAGAGAGAGAGAGAGAGAGATTTGAAAAAATAATGGGTCGTACAGGGCACAATTTCAAAGGAAACACATAACTCCATAGGACCCATATAAATTGTATTCCATATATAACAATGTACTTACTAATGTAGGAGCATCGCCAGCGAAGCACAAGCATGGAACACAGTTGGGCACACTAGCACACATTTTGAAATATTTTTAATTTCAAACTGATCAATGTATTAATGTGATATCTGACAGAAATTTTTGAGTTATGAATTTATTTAAAGATCGGAAGTTGATCCGTCATGGAATATGATGGGGAAATGTATTTTGTTTTATGAATTGAATCACAATACAAATTTGGATCTTGCACTCTTATCTGTCTGACATAATATTTATTGTAATAGGCGTTAAGTAGCTGATAGCATTTAATTCCGTTTAAGATAGCATAGACTAGTTGGAGGAAATTGTCTAAGAGTACCTCTTTGTATAAAGATTTGTAATATTGCCCAAAAAGGGTTGTTGATGGTTGTCATTTTTTGTTGATGATCATAGTTTTTGTAGAAAAGAGGAGAACCATGCAGCATCTGAATCTATCTTGTATAGGTTATGGAGTAGGGAAGAACATTGTATGTATGTAAGTTTCATTTGGACAAATATAACAGAGGAACATTGTCCCAAATGTGTATGGTTATGTGTACATCTAAATGAATGGTAGAATCTCTGTTATTTATGTTATTTAATCCATGAATTCATTATCTTTGTTGAATGTATAAGTCATTGTGAGGAGTAGATAAGTTTCAATCATCTCTTTTCATTGAGCGAGTGCAAGATGTGCATAGTGTTCTCAAGGAGTGCATGACCAAGTCCATTATGACTTGAAAGCTCAGAAGAGATAGTGGAACTTATGCTCTTGCAAGGAGTGCATTTGACATCCACAAGGAGTGTGTGACAAAGTTTTCAGACTCAAAGGCTTAGGAAGGATAGCATGATTTAGTCACAAGAGATATAATCGGTTGGAGAAAAGTTGCAAGAAGTGTGAAGTCATCCACAAAAGTCGAACTGTGAAGAGAAAAATTGTTGCAAGGTGTGCACAGATCGAGTTCTCGACTAAGTGTCAAAAAGATTGTTCAGTGGAACAAAGGAAAAAAAAATAAGGAAATATCAAGAGGGAGAGTGGAAAAAATATTCAAGGAAAGGATTCCTTAAACTTCTCATAAAATCCAGTGAGAAAGGTTCATTCTCAGGAGGAGAAGAACAATCCCAAACTGTTAGATCTAGTGAAGTTGCAAGGAGGATAACCATGAAGTATTTCGGTACTTTGAAGGTTCGACAAGTTAAAAACTTGACAAAGACTGAGTCACAAAGTCTAAAGTCATGATTCAATCTCGACTATTGATCACAAGAGAGCATGTGGAAATGAGATCCAAGAATTCAAAAATTGTGAGATTGGAGGTTGTGAGTGAAAGGCCTAGAGTTTCATGGGGTCGTGAAGTTCGAACCATTGTGGGGGTGGCAGATTCGAGGAGACCCATGGTGTGATTTTGGAGAATTGGAGTTGATCACTTAAGGAAGGAGTGAATAAAGGATTCAGGATATCTCCAAAGTCTGATTTGTGAAGAAAGTAGACCCATGGTCACAATCGTGGTCACTAGCGGAAGAGCATATGTGTGTGGGTAAGATAGTTTTGGGTGCCCGTAGGGACCCAAGGAATCACTCTGACCCATGAATCTAAACTATCCAAGACTAGGAGGTCAAGCATCCATTTGGATCGAAGGATGTTTGCATCACTTACCATACCTATGGAGAGACGTTCTAGAGATCCTTAGTTACCACTCTCACTAAAGCCGAATTCTATCACCGATTGAGGAGAGTAAACCAGGGTAATGGAAAAGTGAAATGGAGATTCAAGAGACAATTATGAAGGGATTAATGGCACCTTGAGCCCATTTTAGTGGGGAAGATAAACTGGTACACCACCCCACTCTTTACCATGTGAATTGTGTGAAGTTTTGAGCCTGCAATGGGTAGTCCTCTGCAGTGTCATTCCCAGAGAGGATTGGGTAGGTAAGTTTCATTTAATGGAAATGTCGTAACGTAAATTCCATAGTATATAATATCCTAGGAATTCGCCTCATCCATTATAAAACCACTTAAATGAAGGGTTGTATAGGTTTAACTAGGTATCGGGTGGATAGTGTTAACATGTGCACTAGATTTTAACTTCATGTGTAGTGTGTTTATCGTATGCCACTTCAAACATAGATATTTAGTATATGGAAATGATTTTAGTGATAGAATTTTATACTATGGAAAGGCTTATGGTATGGACATGTTAATACCCTAGTGCATGGACTTTGAACTATGAAAGTGATTTCTCCTAGTCCGTTAGGGTCATAACCTTGTGTTATAGTTTTCTTACATGAATTTATTTAACATAGTTAATCTAACACAATTTATAATAGAGTTTACGACATTCAATAGTATGCATAACATGGGTATGAGGTAATCCTGATATGTTATGTGGGACTTATGTTATGGACCTTGGTAGTCATAGTTAGCAATTTAAAATTGTAGTCAAATGTATGACTTTAAGTTCAGTAGTAGGGTAAATTAGATTATGAGTTAATCTAATGACAATGCTATTATTTGTTTTAATGTTAGAAATAGTAAGTTTTTTCTTGGACACTAAACCTCCTACAGAATTTTAGGCTAGATAGTCTAGCAGAGTAAAACTTTTATGCGTACAAACAATGTATTATATATATAAGAGAATATTTTCATGTGTCATGAATAGTTTGTTGATTTGTAGACTTTAGTTCCCTGATAAAAAAAAATTAATTGTAGTGAAATTTGGGGTACATTACATATGGTATCAAAGTTGTAGGTTACAGTGCTTGGAACTCAGGGCATCATCGAAATTGTATTTTTTTTTCTTTGAAGTAAAAATCTAACAAACATATTTACTATTACAAATAGAAAAAATTGTCTTTTGTGAAAATTTCAGCACAGAATGAGGAAGGAGACAGACTTGAGAGGAATCAAAACCAAGAACTTACTAGAGACCTAGATGATAACATTGAAGGAAGTTAATCCACTAAAGTATTGGAAATGACGAGGAACCTTATTGTGGAATTGAAAGTATTTAAAGCAGACAACAAAAAGTTGAATAAATCAAAGAAAGACCAGCTAGAAATATATTAAATGATGTTACACAGTATAGTAAAAAAGTAAATTTCAAAGGACGATGAAAAAGAAGAAGAGGTCAGAAAAGGTCCTCTAAGAACTCTAGTCATGAAACAGAAAAAGAGGAAAGTTCATCAGAACACACACACATGACAAAAAAAAAACATCTATAGGAAGGAAACGAAAATAGGTGAACCATCTAGAAGGTGAGTTCAGAAAGATAAAACCCTCCACCTTCGATGGAGAGTCTAATATTGGTGAGGAAGGTGAATCATGGTTGTTTTAAATTAAGAAATACTTTCATATTTATAATTACTCTGGTAATATGAAGGTTACAATGGCCATCTATAAATTAAAAATAAAATCTAGTATCTGGTGGAAAGACCTAAAATTAGCTAAGGGATTGAGAGGAAAATGAATGGAATGGTTAGAATTCAAAAAGTCTTTCAAGAAGAAGTACTAATCAAAAGTTTATTATGAAATAAAAACTGACGAATTTTATGAAGTGCGATTAGAAAAATGGCTATAGGGGATCTGATAGATAAATTCCTAGATATGTTGAGGTTTGTGGGGATCTGATAAATATGGTGGGACCAGAAGCGATCCAAGAAATGGAAGAGCAGATGAAATCCATAAGACAAAGGATTAAAGAAGCGCAAGATCAACAAAAGAGTTATGCCGATGCGCACCGAGTCGACCGTAGCCACGAGGTCGGCGATTGAGTCTTCTTGCAGGTTAAACCGCATAAGAGTTCGATCAAGTTTGGAAAGGGAGCTAAACTCTCTCCTAGGTTTGTGGGACCTTTCAAGATTGTGGAGAGAAAGGGGCATGTGGCCTATTGGCTAGCCTTAACTAATTCTTTGAGGCATATGCACGATGTTTTTCATGTATCTGTTTTAAGACATTATATTAGTGATTCTACGCATGTGATTGACCTAAGTTCCTTGTAGGTATCGGATGAGGGAGCGCTCATGGGTGAGCCGGTCCAAATATTGGATCATCGTGTTCGACAGTTACGATGTCGAACGGTAGATCAAGTCTAGGTCCAGTGGGACACTCGGCGACCTGGGAGGACGCAGAGGATATGCGTCAGCAGTTTCCATTTTTGTTGGATAGATAGACTTATGATACTGTGATACTTTATTTTGCATCTATACTGAGAAACTTCGGGACGACGTTTAGACCAAGAGGGGGTGTATGTAACATCCCGCTCTGGCGCACTAAGAACACTTATTATTTGAGGACACTTGCTCACAAGTGATCTGGACTTTTTGATGTTAGACCTTTATGTTTGATTATGATGTGATTGATAGATGGCATGATGTGTTACTATTTGATGTAGACAGGTGTTGTTGACGAATTTTTATTGAGTGTGCAGGGTTTTTGACCTTGATGATGCAGAGGCATCAGTAGAGCCCCCTTGGACTCCGGACTGAGTCAGGGAGTGTGCTTTTGGGTTAATATGTTTATTATGATGTTTCATTTGATTTGATGATTTGATGTTGATATTTCTGACATGATTATTGGTGATGCAGGCTGACGATAGCTTGTTGACCAGACTCACATATGGAGTAGAGGGGCCACACACGATTGCAGAGAGGTTGAGGCATAGGGGTGGACAGCAGCCATGCCACCGCCTGCTAGCACTCCCGCCGTGGCTCGAACTGTAGGTTAACGATTACCTAGTTCGAGAGGACCCACGATGCCGTGAGGGCCGGCTGCGACAGTCGCTCACGAAGATTCTAAGGGGCACACAATAAGGCTGGGGCCTTATTCCTTAGATCCCTTAGTCTCCTACTAGTTCGCCTGGCGGAGTATTGACTCCAGGGGTTATAGAGGTCTACCAATAAGTTCAGTTGGCGAGTGGAACCCTTGGAGCACGTGGTGCATCCTGAAGGGCACATCGCACAAAAGAAACTCAGTTGGAAAGGGGCACCCTTGGAGCACATGGTGCATCCTGAAGGGAACATCGCCAAAAGACATTCCAGATGCGAGTGGCACCCTTGGCACACATGGTGCGACCTGAAGGGCACGTCGCGATAAAGGTGGTTGAAGGAGTCAACCTAGTTATCCCTAAGTCATCAGCACCTAAATAAAACCTTAAGCAATTCCCTTAACCCATCATCGCCTAGCTCAGAATCTAAACCCTAAGCCTAGGACCTTCTAGAAACCGGGGGGGGATTTTAGTGTGGCCTTAACAAATGAAAATTCAAAAAAAAAGGGAAAACAAAAAAAACTTGGACCATCACCCTCTCTATCCTTTTCTACTTAATTAAACTATCCTCCATCGCCTTGATCTTCCAGTATCCATATTCCTTTACTTGTGCAGTTCACATGTACTAAATCGCCAGCCCTCCCTGCAAATCCTCTTTATTCATTTTGTAAAACATTTATTTTTCCCCTATGCTGGTTTGCCATCACCTTAATCTCTCTTTAATCCTAAATATATAGATATATTAATGGTAAATTAAATG
>JZKD02S1250214.1:0-12275 GCA_000966675.3 Picea glauca
GATCAAGTCCAAAAGGGGTGGGGATAGGGTGGAACAATTACAATGGCAACCTGCTTAACAGACTTACGCCTTGGTGCAAGCTTCCACGCAGTAATTGTGGATTTACCCTCCAAGGATCCCGAGTGAGTTTGACCAATGTCTTCTCTAGGTACAATGATACTTCCTGTCACCGTCACCTTGTGTAAGACCCTAAATATTATGGCCACTAAGGCTACCAATTCGCAGTCAGCCCCTGGGTGGGAACAATCGACAGTCCGATTGAAAAGTACAGGTAGGGTATCAAGCCTGAAATCAACTAGAAGGCTTCCACGCAGTAATTGTGGATTTACCTCAAATTGACCCCCATAATACGATCCAACCACCACAATCAGTAAAACCACGGAGGGTTAGTCCCTGTAGCTTACCTGAATGCGACCTTGTGTGTAACCCCTGTGTGAGAGGGGGATCCCAAGAAGACTTATATGATAACTGGATTTGACTCTCCCTAACTCAGGATGCTAATGTTTGTTTTGAAAACTTTGGAGAGTTATGCTCACAGCCTAATCCAAAGTACTACACCTATTGTACTATTGGTGGAGGATCCTAGCAAAGAAAAAGTTCTAAATGATTTTTAATTAACGTTGATTTTTATGGATGTTCTTTATGCAAAAAGGGGTGCATGGAAGTGAAACGAATGGAATTATGACTCAGACCCAAAGAATGCATCGAACATGATAAGAAGTCATTTCCTTTCGATGAACATCTAGTTAAGGGAGAGAGAGAGTTCTTTCACTAACAACCACAACTACGGAATGCCCTCAAACAATTCTTTTCTCAATCAAATTCTGATGTAATGCAAAAAAAAAAAAATGTCTTCTAATATGCTCAATCAATCATGAAGATATCTTTTATTGTTTGCGTATGGATGATGATCAATATGACACAATTCTTATCTTTGTTAATTATCTTCTTGGTATGAATGAAAACCAAACTAGCATAAGCAAAAGTCACACAAACAATACACCCTTCATAGCAATCAGAACGAAAAGCGAAAGAAAAGAAACAATCAAAGAAAAATGCAAAATTCACACCCAAAAGCAAGAGTTTAAGAACAATGACCTCAAGTGAAATCAAAATAAAGAGGTTTGTAGGCATTTGATGACCTTCACCAAGGTTTTTACTCAGTTGATGAGGAGAGAAAAACAATGCATGGGTTTCAAACTTCACTCAACAGGAAAAACTCAATGAAAGTAGTGAAGAAGGCTACAAGATCCAATTAACAAGGTGTTTATTCTTCAAAAGACAGATGTCAAGGCTGAAAAGGAAGAAAAATTGACTCACTGGATCACTCAGCAAAAGACACACAGAGGCAAACCCTAAACAAGGCAGTTCTGGAGGGTTTTTGGGCCAAAAGGAGGCTGGCGCTCTGTTGCCAAGGGAAAGGACCATTATAACGCTCTGTGCAAAGCCTTTAGGAGCACTGGCGCTCTGTTAACACTAGGACAGGGGCGCCAGGGTCTGAAAGCTCCAGAAATGTCAAAAAATTCCAAAAATTGGGATTCAAACTTGACAAGTATGNGTGGATTTACCCTCCAAGGAGCCCGAGTGAGTTTGACCAATGTCTGCTCTAGGTACAGTGAGACTTCCCATCACCGTCACCTTGTGTAAGACCCTAAAGATTATGGCCACTAAGGCTACCAATTCGTAGTCAGCCCCTGGGCGGGAATAGTCGACAGTCCGATCGAAACGTACAGGCAGGGTATCAAGCCTGAAATCAACTAGAAGGCTTCCACGCAGTAATTGTGGATTTACCTCAATTTGACCCCCATAATACGATCCAACCACCACAATCAGTTAAACCATGGAGGGTTAGTCCCTGTAGCTTACCTGAATGCGACCTTGTGTGTAACCCCTGTGTGAGAGGGGGATCCCAAGAAGACTCATATGATAACTGGATTTGACTCTCCCTAACTCAGGATGCTAATGTTTGTTTTGAAAACTTTGGAGAGTTATGCTCACAGCCTAATCCAAAGTACTACACCTATTGTACTGTTGGTGGAGGATCCTAGAAAATAAAAAGTTCTAAATGATTTTTAATTAACGTTGATTTTTATGGTTGTTCTTTACGCAAAAAGGGGTGCATGGAAGTGAAACGAATGGAATTATGACTCAGACCCAAAGAATGCATCGAACATGATAAGCAGTCATTTCCTTTCGATGAACATCTAGTTAAGGGAGAGAGAGAGTTCTTTCACTAACAACCACAACTATGGAATGCCCTCAAACAATTCTTTTCTCAATCAAATTCTGATGTAATGCAAAAAAAATTAAATGTCTTCTAATATGCTCAATCAATCATGCAGATATATTTTATTGTTTGCGTATGGATGATGATCAATACGACACAATTCTTATCTTTTCTAATTATCTTCTTGGTATGAATGAAAACCAAACTAGCATAAGCAAAAGTCACACAAACAATACACCCTTCATAGCAATCAAAACGAAAAGCAAAAGAAAAGAAACAATCAAAGAAAAATGCAAAATTCACACCCAAAAGAAAGAGTTTAAGAACAATGACCTCAAGTGAAATCAAAATAAAGAGGTCTGTAGGCATTTGATGACCTTCACCAAGGTTTTTACTCAGTTGATGAGGAGAGAAAAACAATGCATGGGTTTCAAACTTCACTCAACAGGAAAAACTCAATGAAAGTAGTGAAGAAGGCTACAAGATCCAATTAACAAGGTGTTTATTCTTCAAAAGACAGATGTCAAGGCTGAAAAGGAAGAAAAATTGACTCACTGGATCACTCAGCAAAAGACACACAGAGGCAAACCCTAAACAAGGTAGTTCTGGAGGGTTTTTGGGCCAAAAGGAGGTTGGCGCTCTGTTTCCAAGGGAAAGGAGAATTATAACGCTCTGTACAAAGCCTTTAGGAGCACTGGCGCTCTGTTAACACTAGGACAGGGGCGCCAGGGTCTGAAAGCTCCAGAAATGTCAAAAAATTCCAAAAATTGGGATTCAAACTTGACAAGTATGCTGAGTGTGATAAAGTAAGGAGCCAATCAGCTCATGAAACCAATCAAAAGAGGAATGAACCAGGTTTGAAACAATCAAGGGGCAGAACAAGGTCAATGAGGAGAAAATTCCAAACAAGAGGTTTCAATTTGAGGCTATCTCCCCAGTGGAGTCGCCAGTTTCTGTTGTAGGAAAATCTCCCTGCGGATAGGTAGATCACCTCTAAGGCTTGACCTTAACCCTAGACAGAAAAATGCTTAACGTGGACACTGACTTCCTTTCAAATCTATCTAAACTAATACATGAGAAGGAAGGACAACATAAGTACCTCTTAATCGACGTTTATCCCTGCACGCTCCGAGTTGCGCTCCAATCCTTTGCTCCTCACTGAGCTCTGTGGACAAAACAAGATACGACCACTTCCTACTCTATCAATATTAGCTTGAAAACAGATCTATCAGTTAATGATAAGTTCATGCAACATCAGACACAAACTAGAAAGCAACAGGCCAAGCATGTCATATTAATGAGAATAACGACAACAGTGCTTACAATCATAGATGCGAATGCGACAGCTTCGTCAAATCCCCTTCGTCTAACCCTTTCCTGAAAGATCCACAACCTGGATAACAACAGCTTCATTGATCACTCTCCTTTGGCTGACTATAAGTTTCCTCCAAGATCATAAGTTTCATGTATTCATCTCTCCCCTCTTTCCACCATCATGGAGCCTGTTTATATAGGTTAAGAGGAGCTTAACCCCTTCAGTAGAACAAGTGGGGAACCTTCTCCTCAGATCAGAGATCTCTTTATGAAACCAAGAATTCGAGCACAACTTCTTCCTAATCTCGAATAATCCTCCCCTTATTCTCCTCAACGAACCAACAACTGTCCCAGAATAGGGAGCGCTCCCACATAAGGGGTCTCAGAGCGTTGTAGCGCTCCCTAGTAAGCCTTGGGGAAGCGCCAGCGCTCTCAAGATGGGCAGCGCTCCTCCAAAAGGGGCTGGGGAGCGTTATAACGCTCCCTAAAGCATTATAGGGGAGCGCCAGCGCTCTTGCAGCTGAAGTAGGGGAGCGTTCCCCCCCAAAAACTTTGTTTTTGGGCTCTTTTCAGGTCTCAAGATTTGTTTTACTCCAGTAAACTAGTTCTCCTCCTTCAAATTAGTCATATGAGATATGATAAGTTCCTCCTTAGTGTCGTAGTCATGGCATTATGTCTGAACATTTTTTGCGACACTAGTGACCAACTTGTGACACTTGCGAAATTTGTAAGGAATGATGTGACACTTACAACAATTGATACGGACAATGCGACACTTATCCAGTTGAGCAATTTTGACGTGTAACAATGTGCTCATTCTATTTNTCCAAAAATTGGGATTCAAACTTGACAAGTATGCTGAGTGTGATAAAGTAAGGAGCCAATCAGCTCATGAAACCAATCAAAAGAGGAATGAACCAGGTTTGAAACAATCAAGGGGAAGAACAAGGTCAATGAGGAGAAAATTCCAAACAAGAGGTTTCAATTTGAGGCTATCTCCCCAGTGGAGTCGCCAGTTTCTATTGTAGGAAAATCTCCCTGCGGACAGGTAGATCACCTCTAAGGCTTGACCTTAACCCTAGATAGAAAAATGATTAACGTGGACACTGACTTCCTTTCAAATCTATCTAAACTAATACATGAGAAGGAAGGACAACATAAGTACCTCTTAATCAACGTTTGTCCCTGCACGCTCCGAGTTGCGCTCCAATCCTTTGCTCCTCACTGAGCTCTGTGGACAAAACAAGATACGACCACTTCCTACTCTATCGATATTAGCTTGAAAATAGATCTATCAGTTAATGATAAGTTCATGCAACATCAGACACAAACTAGAAAGAAACAAGCCAAGCGTGTCATATTAATGAGAATAACGACAATAGTGCTTACAATCGTAGATGTGAATTCGACAGCTTCGTCAAATCCCCTTCGTCTAACCCTTTCCTGAAAGATCCACAACCTGGATAACAACAGCTTCATTGATCACTCTCCTTTGGCTGACTGTAAGTTTCCTCCAAGATCATAAGTTTCATGTATTCATCTCTCCCCTCTTTCCACCATCATGGAGCCTGTTTATATAGGTTAAGAGGAGCTTAACCCCTTCATTAGAACAAGTTGGGAACCTTCTCCTCAAATCAGGGATCTCTTGATGAAACCAAGAATTCGATCACAACTACTTCCTAATCTCGAATAATCCTCCCCTTATTCTCCTCAATGAACCAACAATTGTCCCAGAATAGGGAGTGCTCCCACAGAAGGGGTCTCAGAGCGTTGTAGCGCTCCCTGGTAAGCCTTGGGGAAGTGCCAGCGCTCTCAAGACGGGCAGTGCTCCTCCAAAAGGGGCTGGGGAGCGTTATAACGCTCCCTGAAGCATTATAGGGGAGCGCCAGCGCTCCTGCAACTGAAGTAGGGGAGCGTTCCCCCCCCAAACCTTTTTTTTTGAGCTCTTTTCAGGTGTTAAGATTTGTTTTACTCCAGTAAACTAGTTCTCCTCCTTCAAATTAGTCATATGAGATATGATAAGTGCCTCCTTAGTGTCATAGTCATGGAATTATGTCTGAACATTGTTTGCGACACTAGTCACCAACTTGCAACACTTGAGAAAGTTGTAAGGAATGATGCGACACTTACGACAATTGATACGGACAATGTGACACTTATCCAGTTGAGCAATTTTGACGTGTAACAATGTGCTCATTCTATTTTTAGTCTAACTAATTTAACTAATCAAAACTGCTTGATGACTTGGTACAGCTGCATGCGGAATTTATGGGGTAGGCCATTGGCGAGGTTCCTGTGAAACCTCTTCTGACTGGACAGGTGAATGGACCTGGACAACTCATCTACTAATCGAGGAGATCGCAGAGTTCCTCCCATCTGAGGTGACTAGGCATTGTGACTTTGAGCAGTCTTCGATACACTCCATCCATCTCCGTATACTTAGCGAAGGTAGGCTTAGTGAGGAATATGTATCGAATCTCATGTTGGATACTGATGTCCAACTGCAAAGTGTCCAGGAATGATTTGCTGGTGATGCTCCCTTGTATGCCAACAAACTTCGAACTGTCTTTAGACACTTCAGACAATCTCTTTTTGTAATCTGGGAGTGTCATCAGTTTATCATTGATAACCTTCAGACCGGGGAGACCTTTCTTATCGAGAGCCTTTATCTTGCTGAAGAACCTTTGTACTCCTTTGTCCATGACCTGAACCTTTTCTTCTATCTGAAGCATTAGACTTCTCTTAGTCAAAACTCTTTTTACCTCAAGTATGGTCTCTATTATGTCCTCGATCTTCAGTTCTTCTAGCTCTTCTATGGTTTTAGAATTTAAGAACCTGATGATCTCATTTGCTTGTGTTGGCATATCTCCCAACTCTATTCTAATCTTCTCAATGGTCTGTTGGCTCCTCTGGACCAACTCATTCTGCTCAAACATAATTTGGATAATTGGCCATATCTCATTTATGGACTTTATGATGTCTGTCCACACATTCTCTTTGACCTCAGCCAAAGTCTTCCCTGCCACTGTTTTCTTTTGGAGATGCTGTAGTTCTTTCCTGAGATGCTCAGTTACTTGCTTTTCTTTGGATAGATTGTTTTGGAAAGAAGTTTTGAGTTCCTGGAGGTTCTCCACTTCCTTCTTCAGCCTGCTGATTTTTGTCCCTTGCTGGTTCATCTTCTCCATGGATTTGGCGAGCTCGGTTGTCCCTCCCTGTGGTGTCACTGGTGTTGCGGATGGGATTGTTGTTACTGTTGCTGTGCTTATTCCTGAGATTGGGATGGCAGTCAATGGAATGGCTTCCATAGACTTCATATGTTGTTTCTCCTTTAGCAGTTTTTCCATCTCTGCCTCCATCTCTTTGAGCTGTGCATTTTTCTCCATGAGCAGCTTAAGCATTTCGTCCTTCTTGCCTTCTTTCTCTGCTAACTCCTTCACCTGTGAGTCTTCTGTAGGTGGGAGTTTCAGATGTTTCCTCAAAGAGGCGATGTCTGCATTTTTCTTCTTTATCATCTCTTATGCAGCTTTGATGTTCGCAGGATCATAACCGATCTTGAGGACCAACTCCTCCAACGTCTTGATTCTGTTATCTTTTGCAAAAGATGATATTTTCTCCAGCTTGAGTTGATTCTGAGCATTGTTCAATGATACCTGAAATTTTGCTGCAGAAGCCAAAGCATGTGACAATGTATGAGATACCATCTCTCTTGTTTGTTTGTGCAGATCCATCTGATCTGATGGATGCATGTCCTTCATTTGGAACTCGAAGGTGGCCCTCTTGTAATCTGTAATTACCTTGGGGTCTGGTACCTGCGCCTGGAGGAAGGCCATGTCTATCCTGCCTTTTTCTGTGTCAAATGCAGACAAGAGCCTGTGTTGTGCAGTTGACGTCTGCTTTCGAAACTGAGCATAGATGTTGGTTGTAAGAGTTTGATTTTTTTTCTTAATCATCTCGTACTTCTCGAAGATGCTCAATTTGGGCCCAGTCTTGCTCGGCTGAGTGTCTAGGGGGGAACATGAGGATTTCTTTGGTACTAATGGGGTGATTTTCTTATGCATGACCGTCTCGAAGGGTGGAATGACTAGTTTGACCACTATGGTAGGTGAGATTTCTATCTCCCAAGTAGGGCTGGGAACTGTGACTGTCTTGGGCCTCTTTGTATGTAACTGGAACTCTTCAGACGACACCTCTGTGACAGGCGGAGATGATTCCTATTGAGGCCTTTTTTCCTTAGGCACTTATGGTGTGGAAGTTGGAAGTACAGTGATCGAGGGAACCTGCTATTCCATTTTGACCAAGGTGTCAAGCACCCACACTGTCTGATTGGCGAATTTTTCGATCTTGGGCTTGGACTCGTGAACATACGAGACGTTTTTATTTTTTACCCTCATTTATGAAATTATATCGCATGGGTCATAGTGCCATGGGAAACTCATAAATAATTTTATTTCTCTCAACATTCTGTTAGCTTCTTCCTCGGCGCCTCGACTGTTGCAAATGAAGGAGCCAATTTTCCCCTCAATCCACAACTGCTATTTTTTCTTCAGGGATACAAAGTGGATGTCATCTGAGTTCATGATCTGCCTTATATACTCTAACACAAAGATTCTTACTGGCACATACTTTGGCATCTTGTAGGGTGCCAATCTACAACCGAAAACTCTTATCTCGGTGTGGTTTTGATTCAAGTACCAGTCCCCTGTCTTTGCGTTGTCCGAGAGATGCAGAATTCTCTGGACTTTGTCGTTTATTCGTGGCTCAGGCCTGCCACTCAATATGCTCACCATAGGGTGGTAAAACATATCAATAAATGATTTGAAGTTGTATTCTGTAGAGTTATGATTCAACAAAGAGGTCCATGCTATTACTGGCTTAGGCCTTCCATCTGCGTCCATTTTCTACATAGAAAAACTGAATTTATCGGCTTGATAGAAAACAAACATGTAGGCCAATATGGATGAATATCTAAACATTCCCTCCATGCCGAAGTTCATGAACTGTTTGTGAATATTTTCAGCCAAGAAGGTACTGAAATCAAACTGTGTTGTAGGTTTTTCATCATTGGAGAAAATGGATAGAAAACCCAGGATGGGCTCATCTACCCACTGGTCGGAATAGTAACCTAACAGGGAAGAAAGAGAGGAAATGAATTGGTTTCCCTTGGTGGAGAACATGGATGACGGGTAGGGTGGATTGGTGGAAGAGTACTGAGCGGAGGTAGGAAGGAACAACTCTAATATTTGAGCTCTCTCGGGAAAAGTCATTTTTTGATACAACTCTGTAAGGATCTCTAGGTCGAAAGGAGAAATGGAATCGGCATGGGGGATTTGCATCATTTGGTTAATGTCTTCCGGAGTGATGAATAACAGGACGTCTTCGAATGAGGAGACGATGGCCCTCTGGACGGGAATATAATGGGATTGGCATTTGAGGGAGAATTCGGGGAAGTGGTGGATCTGGGGAAACAGGTACAGGGGAAAATTGGACTCTTAGAGTCCAATTTCATTGCTCTAGTCCAAGAACACCTCCCGGAGCCATGACTGGAGATCCAAAAAATTGAATTCACACTTGGTATCCATGATCAACCTGTCTTTGTCAACCAATGGGATTTTTTCCAGGTCGACAGGAGGAGGAAGAAAATGATTCTCTTCTCCTTCCACTGGTCTTGGATTTGGCGCCATCTCTACAACAATACCTGCAATAAACACGATGTTAGTGGGGTCGAATGACTGAGGATGAAGGTGACGGAGAAGCAATGGAGGCTTAAGAGGTAAATTTTTCTGGCGTGATGGACGAATGGTGAATGAAGGGGGAAAATGATAGTTTTATTTAAAACTGGGGTCGTTTGGGCGTGGGAGATAGTTCAGCAGGATAACGGGTGGATTATCCCATAATAAATGGACAACGGGCCACTTGGGGGTGAGATGGCAGGTGACGGTGGCCAAAACATATGGATGGGTGACGTGTAGGCTAGGGATTGGAGGTAAAAGTCGCTATAGGGGGGCGTTCATGAGTGAAAAGGGAAAAGGATTGACAGCAGGGACTGACAACAGTTATGGGATGAGACATAAATTGGGAACAAGAGGAACAAGTGGCATCAGTGGAAGATGATGTCCTTGAGTGGTGGAGGCTGTCAGATGGCATATGGTGAAAAGACTTCGGGACCAATAGGTTTATGCCACCTATGACAAGGGTCCCGCCGAAGGGGATATCCATTTCGGACCCCCCCCCCTTTGATTAAAAGAAGAACATCAGGGGGGTCCGAAAACCTTTTTAGACCATTGATCTGTGTGCCCATTTCCAGGCCACAGATCTTAGCATGCTATTTAATACTCATTCCGGCCCCCCCCCCCTTCCCTTAAAGTTAGAATGAAAGGGGGGCTCCGAAATCCAATCTGGACCGTGGATTCACACGCTCGTTTCTGGACCGTCCAGATCTGCGTAAATCTTATCACCGATTCCGAACCCCCCCCCCGGTTAAAAGCAGAATGGTCGGGAAGGTCCGAAAAGCTCTGTGCACCGTAGATCTGAGCGCCGCAATCAGGACCGTCGAAATCTATAAGGAACATAAATGGGGGACGAAAAAGCGCATGTGTTGGGAAAACTTTAGGATAACTGTATTTTATGGGTTTTTCCCCCAACTTTCAAATAGACACCACCAAAGGGCTTCGATCAAACTATTCTTAGGCAATTTAGACATGGTTTACATTTCTCATTGAGATGGTTTCATTGGGGTGAAACAAATGAAGTAACTAACCTACAAGCTAACCTATCTTCCTAGGACAATTAACCCAGATTAAACTGTTGGGTTAAGAAATTACTCTACCTATGGGCTATTTGACCAGGATTATATAGTCTGGTCAGATTTATTCACTAATCTATCCTAAGGGATATCTGACCATGATTAGACAGTCTACTCAGATTTATTCACTACCCTATGAACATTAAATTTAAAAAGAACTTCACCATGCTTGAAATGTATGGCCAGGTTACTCTTATTGCATGGGGCTTTCATTTAAATTATTTTATGCCCTCTTTTTCTTTTTCTTTTCTTTTTTCTTTTTTTTTTATTTGCAGAATGAAAAATCATTTGACAATAAAAACATTAGAGACAGATAATATCCCAGTCATCATTTGATTCCCATAACTTATGGGGTGATAACAGGACAAAACACAATGATGGTACCACGATATGAGGGATATTCATTTGATAGCGATGGTTTATTGAGGTTTAGAGTTCAGATTTACGTACCGCCAAACAATGAGTTGAGGATGTTGATCCTGAGCGAGGCTCATAGAGCAGTTTACATGGCTCACCCGGGAGTCACAAAGATGAGGGCAGACCTTAAACCCTTGTTCTTTTTGAAGTGAATGAAGGCTGACATAGTCAGCTATGTGGCCAGATGTCTAGAGTGTTAGCAGGTAAAGGGTGAACATAGACACCCAACAAGATTACTTCAACCACACGCCATTCCGGAATCGAAATGGGAAGTTATTTTGATGGATTTTATTGTTGGATTTCCACTGATGGTAAGGAGACACGACTCAATTTTTGTAGTAGTAGACACTCTGACGAAGAGTTCTCACTTTATTCCCGTTCGTATGACGTATCAAGCACCTGACATAGAGATAATTTTCATCAGTGAGATTGTGAGGCTGTATGGCGTGCCTAAGAAGATTATATCCGATCGAGGATCGGTGTTTACTGGACGATTTTGGACGAGTTTCCAAGAGGCCTTGGGAACCCAACTTAATTTTAGTACTGTGTATCACCCAGAGACTGACAGGCAGACCGAATGCACGAACCAAACCTTGGGAGACATGTTTCGCATGTATGTGCTGGACCACCAAAATCGTTGGGAGGAATTCTTGCCTCTAGTAGAGTTCGCTTACAACAACAATTACCAAAGCACCATTAAGATGGCGCCTTTTGAGTTTCTTTATGGGCGACCGTGTCAGTCACCCTTGATTTGGGATCGGCTTGAGGATAGGGTCCTAGTGGGACCAGAAGCGATCCAATAAATGGAAGAGAAAATGAAAACCATAAGACAAAGGATTAAGGAAGCGCAGGATCGACAGAAGAGTCATGCCAATGCGCACCGAGTCGACCGTAGTTATGAGGTCGACGATCAAGTCTTCTTGCGGGTTAAACCGCATAAGCATTCGATCAAGTTTGGAAAGGGATCTAAACTCTCTCCTAGGTTCGTGAGACCTTTCGAGATTATGGATAGAAAGGGGCCCATGGCCTATCGACTAGCCTTGCCTGATTCTTTGAGGTGTATGCATGATGTTTTTCATGTATCTATTTTGAGACGTTATATTAGTGATCCTGCACACGTGATTGACATGCGTTCCTTGCAAGTATCAGACGAGGGAGTGCTCACAGCTGAGTCGGTCTGCATTTAGATCATCGCGTTTGATAGTTACGACATCGAATGATAAATCAGGTCAAGGTCCAGTGGGACAGTTATAGTCCACACTCGGCGACCTGGGAGGACGCATATGATATGCGCCAACAGTTTCCATTTTTGTTTGATAGATAGACTTATGATATTGTGATACTTTTATTTCGGCATTTATACTAAGAAACTTCGGGACGAAGTTTAGACCAAGAGGGGATGTATGTAACATCCCTCTCTGGCGCACTGAGAAAACTTATTATTTGAGGACACTTGCTCGCAAGTGATCTGGACTTTCTGATGTTAAAACATTTATACTTGATTATGATGCGTTA
>JZKD02S1250225.1:0-12275 GCA_000966675.3 Picea glauca
TTTGGTCCTTCTTCTGCACCAGTACAATCAAGTTTCTGCAAGGGGAGGAGATGGGTTTGATGTGACCCTTTTGAAGAAGCTCTTAGATATGACACTTGATTTCTTAATTTTCCATAAGCGAGTGATGATAGACTTCTCCATTAGGTAGAGGTACATTGAGGGTTAGATCAATTGGATGCTTGACTTGGTAGTGCATCGATACCCCTATGGGTGAGGAGAATATGTCTTTGTACTCTTCCACGATCCCATCCACTTGGTTTTGCTACAAATATAGCCTATGTGTAGAGGCCACATATGTGGCAACGAACTTCTGCTTACTATGAGCATGGATAATAAAGAAGACAAACTTCCCAGTCTATGAAATGACCTTACTACATTGCTTGGTATAGATTAAAGAAATAGTGATAGGCAACGCTACCTCTGGTATCCTGTACAATTGTCTAGCCAAAGTAATAATAACACTATGAGGTTTAGAATCATACACACCATGATGCTTCCAAAAATATGGTTTTCCTAAAATAACATCACAAACTTCAAGGGGAGCAATATCACACATTACCTCATATTTGAAAGGCTTGATGTCGTAGGGAAGATGACATTGTTGGCTGACAAGGAGATATCTTCCTTAGCGAAGCCAACCGGTGGTGTAGGGATGTGGGTGTGGTGACGTCGAAAAGTTCAGCCGCTTGACGACCTCTATTGAGATCAGGTTCTTTTGACTACCGCTATCGACAATGAAATGAAGGAGAGCCCCCTTTAACCACATTTATGAGTGAAACAAATGTTCCCCTTCCTCTGGTTCTTTTGGTTCTCTTGGGTGGAATTTGGTGGTAGTGATAGTGGCACTCGGTTCAAAATCGATAATTTTCTTCCCTCCTTCTGTATTACATTTGGAATCAGAATGGCCTATGAATCGAAAGCCTTCATCTCGACCACGAGTGACTGCTTGGAGAAACATTATTCAATGTTGTGCCAAGGGATTTTATGGTATTCACACTATTTTCCCATGTCCTTCTTCATCTTCTCATTGCCCTTCTTGTGTTGCAGCTTGGACTGGTTGTTTCGAGAGTGGCCATCTTTTCTCTATCCCTTGATGTGTGGGTTGGGGCCACCTTTTCCCTATTTTGGCCGTGAGGAGTTTGTAGATCCAAACTCCATTTCTGTTTGAATGTATCTATGAAAACAATTGCGGTATTTGAGCACCATATGTCGCTTAGAGTATTTGACACCCAATTTGGTGTGCATGGTATGGAAACTATTGGTGAAATATGGTACTGTTTGGTCCCTTTCTTGATGCAGGGTGGTCCATATGCTGTACTGGTCCTTGTAGCTTCCAACAGGGTAGTATTGTTCTTTAATGGCATCCCGGAAGGAATCCCATGTAAGGGAAACCACAAATATTGCATATTCCTCTATGGCCCTTTTCTCAAAGTAAGTGTCCCACTAGTCCTTAACATGGGGGGCGACCTTGAGGAGTGAAAAAGTAATATTTTCCCTATTAGAAAAATTGTGTACCGAAAAATACCCTTCGAGCAAATTCAACCATTTATCTACAACATCCGCATCTATCACTCCTTAAAATAATGGAATATAAAAATTTACATGTACCTTGAAGGGGGTTGCATGGCTTCTTGATGAAGATACTTCTCCTATGGGAAATTGTCGAAGGATCTACGCAAAGTTATCCATCATTTCATTCCTTTTTCGTGCAAGGTCTTTCTCGAGAAACATATTAAAAGGATCTCCTGCTCCATAATCTTTATTTTTGTCTCTCATGGGTTGTTTTCAGGATCGGTACGATCGATCTTGCCACAAATCGATTGGTTCGAGTCCCAATTTCTTGTACCCAGATCTTTTCGAGGACATGCACGAAGAAAAATAAATGAAGAGCAGTCCACTCTGATACCATTGATCCAGATTTAGGAGCGGGACGAATAGATTAACAAAATGAATACAATAAACACATAGATATGAATAACAACACAGATATCCAGTGAACAATATCTTCTATTGAATAAATGAAATAGGATGAAACTGTAAAAATGCAGAATTGAAACACCTTCTCGAATGGTGGTATCTATCTCGTATAAGATATGTGGATGCTACATGCATCCATCTAAGCCTAATGATTACAATGAGGCTCTAGAGGCCTTTTTAACATTACTCATGAATTCCAAAACCCTAGAAATCGAAAAACCTAACCCTAGGAGATGAAACACCAAAAGTTATATGGGCCCCTATGGGTAAGTTGGTGCCTCAACTTCCCGGGGTCGTAAATTTTGCATACAACCTCTGTTTTAGGCGTGTGATATCCCATTGGAAAGGCCTTTTAGAGAAATACACATTACGCTGTCAAACTCTGACTATGTATATAGTTTGACTATGGTGAGCCAAAAAAACATTGTTTAGGGACCCAAAATGGCCTTGGAAGTACAACAAGATTTGTTGACATTAAAACATACAAAATAAGCTAGTTGAATTAGGTGGGAGGCTACTAGTATCCACCTGGAATATGTGTAGGGATTCATACAATATTGAAAGTGTAGAACCCACAATTACAAATAATTATAGAAGAACATGCTGAACTAAAAATTGTCAAGAGTAGCCAGTTGGAATAGGTGGGTGGCCACCAATATCCACCTAGATCAAAAATATATTTTAGGAATGTCTTCCTACCTCATTATGATTCGATGATATCTCGAACGAAATTTAGCTTAGTAAAGAATTTTGTTCCATGCAATTCATATGATAATTTATCAATGATAGGAACATGAAACTTATCAGATTTGACGATCATTTTGTTGAAATATCTATAATTTGGACACATACGCAATGAACCATCCTTTTTTGTAACCATCACCACTAGTGAAGAGAAAGAAATTTGTCTAGGTTGAATGATATTGACCTATAACATTTCTTAGATCATGTGCTCAATCTCACTCTTATGTGCATATGGATACCTGTAAGGCCTAATGTTAGGTGGTACACTTCCTGGTTGCAAATGAATAGCATGGTTATGATCTTGAGCGTTAGGTGGAATACCCTTAGGCATTTCACCAAATACCTTGGAATGATTGTTGATAACTATTTGGAGGTCTAATGGAGTAGACGATATAGATGTTTTAACATCATGTGAGAAAAGTTGTGCAACTACACCCTGGTGTTCCTTTTTGAGTAATTTTATCATGTTATTAGAGCTTATCACTTTAGAGGGTTTCCCTTGGATACCTCTAAGATAAATTTCATTCCCATATGAGGAAAACCTCATGAAAATATATTGAAAATTAAAATCCATTGTTCCCAATGATTGTAACCACTAGACCCCTAATTCAACATCAACACCCCCCATTTGGATGGAAATAATGGGGCTATCTAGAAAATACTCCCCCGTGTTGAGCTTAATACTATGGAATTTCCTCGAAAAATTTATGGTACCTCCATTTACAATCATTACTTGAAACTATGGTGTGGGATATACAAAACAATTGAGATCTTTTGCTAATTTGTAAATCATGAAATTATGGGTACTACCATAATCAATCAATATTGTTACCTTTTTCTTCTTGATGTATCCTTGTATCTTGAGGGTTTTTGGAGTACTGATTCCAACCAATGCATGACAAGATATTGTTGGAGTAGTTTCTTCTAGATCTAGATCTTGTGGCGGTTCCAATTCATGTTCTTCCTCTTCACAGTATATGTATAATAATTTATTCTTTCCACATTCATGCCCCATTACTGTATTAGTTTTCACAATTGAAACATAGTCCTTTTTCTCTTCTTTCCTCCATTTGTTGAGGTTTCAACCCTTTAGTTGAGGCACACTTGTCCTATGAACCCCAAAACAATTTTTGTTTCCTTTGTATGCTCCAATGGTAGAATTGTGTGTCGCCTTATTTTTTGCTTGAATATGACGAGCAATTTGCATAGCTTCCATAATATGTGTAGGATGTCTTAAGAAAAACTCATGTTTAATGTTTTTTCTTAATACACCCATGTAAGCTTCCAAAAAAATTTCATCACTTATGTCATCCACCCTTGTGGCCAAGGCCCAAAATTTTAAATTAAAATCTTCAATATCACCTAAGTGCTTGATTCTTGTCAGTTCATTGAAGTAGTCATGTTCCCACACTTTCCCATATTTTGCTTCTAATTATCTTGTAAATAAACCCCAAGTAAGATGATCACTAGGGGGCTTCTTATTAACTACCCATTGATACCAATGATATGGTTTTATCTCAAAGTTCAAGGTTTCTATGTGAATCCTTTTCTTATCATCCATAATATTATGCAGTTTAAAATATTGTTCTATTTGGTTCACCCAGACAAATACCTATGTTCCATCAAACTTATTTAATTCAATCTTGGGAATGTTGAATTTAGGAGCCCCACCATAATTAACTCTACTATTAGAGTTAAATCCACTAGAAAATTGATTATTATCAACATGTTTCTTAACCTAAATACTTCCCTTATTTTCATGAGTTCCTTGCATTTTGATATCTTCTTTAGGGAGTCTTTCATTTAGAGCCTGGAGGATCATGGAAGAAAAGGAATTTTGCAATTCCTTCATGGATTTTTGTATTTTTACTTTATTTTTATCCATCCTATTTTTCATTTCATCCATATTTATTTTCATCTCTTACTTATTTGTATCCATCTTATTTTCCATATGTTCCCGATTTTCATTTATCTTCTCTTCCATCTTCTTTTCCATTTAATTTTTTAGGGATTCTTGAGAATATCATAAATCCAATCATTTCAATATACTACCCTTCATTTCATCAACTTGGTTTTTTAATTGGGATAATTTGTTTTCGAAATCTTTAGTTTCTTCTGACATCCAATGTGAGGTTTCTGGAGATTTAATTGGTGTTGAAACCTTTTTTGGAACCATGTGGGATAAAAATAATAATATTACTCTATTTTATCTTTATCACAAATTTTGAATAACCAAAAACATATATTCCAATCAAAAGTTATTCCAATTGTAACTTGCATACCTTTGATACCCCAATTTGGAGTTTATCCTTCTACCTGACCTTCCTTTTGATGTATTTATGAAATTTCAACCCTTTTGTGTCTAAAATTTCGACCTTTCTGTGTCTATCCTTCTCGTCTCTTTGTCGATCATGTTTTTCTCTATTTGTTACCTTAGTTCTACAAAATGTGCATGCAATACAATTTGTTAGACAAAACAATGCAACAAGTTTGTAAAATTATGCACAATTCTGCCCTTTAATGCATATGAATTCTTCCTCTTTATTCCTTGTGAATTGTACTATTCAATTCACATTTCTAGGTGCATATATAGATTCCTCTATCTAATACATTTCCAATGAATATCTTATTTCTCAAATATGAGCTTTGAGAAAAAATTTACAGTCATAAAAACATTACTCATTTACTCATTTTATACATTTTTCATTCTAGTGCAATTAATCCCTAGACACCAACTTCTGCCACTTGTAGAAGTAAATATGTCAGGAAATCGAGAAACATTTGTATGAGACATAGTTAATAAATATGACATAGAATCCATAGAAACTCTCATATTGTCAATCTGATATTTGAGTTGAAAATTGAAAGAATCAAGAAATGACAACTTTGTCCATTTTCACCCCTTTTTCAAGACTTAGAATTTTTAGCCAAACTAATTATCTCCTAAACTGTGCACTTCTAGAAAAAAATCACTAAACCAAAGTTGTCTGATTTGATGATTATACAAATTTTTGATTAAATATTTTTTTTCCATATTTTCCATCTGGAGACCCTTTGAATACAAAAATTCCCCAAAAGTGGTCTGGAATAGTTGATGTTATCCTATTTTGGCACCTCCACTCCAAACTCCTTGGAATCCAACCAATCCCTTCGTACAATATTTTCATGTCTTTTTTTCTAACACTTTGTANTTTGGTCCTTCTTCTGCACCAGTACAATCAAGTTTCTGCAAGGGGAGGAGATGGGTTTGATGTGACCCTTTTGAAGAAGCTCTTAGATATGACACTTGATTTCTTAATTTTCCATAAGCGAGTGATGATAGACTTCTCCATTAGGTAGAGGTACATTGAGGGTTAGATCAATTGGATGCTTGACTTGGTAGTGCATCGATACCCCTATGGGTGAGGAGAATATGTCTTTGTACTCTTCCACGATCCCATCCACTTGGTTTTGCTACAAATATAGCCTATGTGTAGAGGCCACATATGTGGCAACGAACTTCTGCTTACTATGAGCATGGATAATAAAGAAGACAAACTTCCCAGTCTATGAAATGACCTTACTACATTGCTTGGTATAGATTAAAGAAATAGTGATAGGCAACGCTACCTCTGGTATCCTGTACAATTGTCTAGCCAAAGTAATAATAACACTATGAGGTTTAGAATCATACACACCATGATGCTTCCAAAAATATGGTTTTCCTAAAATAACATCACAAACTTCAAGGGGAGCAATATCACACATTACCTCATATTTGAAAGGCTTGATGTCGTAGGGAAGATGACATTGTTGGCTGACAAGGAGATATCTTCCTTAGCGAAGCCAACCGGTGGTGTAGGGATGTGGGTGTGGTGACGTCGAAAAGTTCAGCCGCTTGACGACCTCTATTGAGATCAGGTTCTTTTGACTACCGCTATCGACAATGAAATGAAGGAGAGCCCCCTTTAACCACATTTATGAGTGAAACAAATGTTCCCCTTCCTCTGGTTCTTTTGGTTCTCTTGGGTGGAATTTGGTGGTAGTGATAGTGGCACTCGGTTCAAAATCGATAATTTTCTTCCCTCCTTCTGTATTACATTTGGAATCAGAATGGCCTATGAATCGAAAGCCTTCATCTCGACCACGAGTGACTGCTTGGAGAAACATTATTCAATGTTGTGCCAAGGGATTTTATGGTATTCACACTATTTTCCCATGTCCTTCTTCATCTTCTCATTGCCCTTCTTGTGTTGCAGCTTGGACTGGTTGTTTCGAGAGTGGCCATCTTTTCTCTATCCCTTGATGTGTGGGTTGGGGCCACCTTTTCCCTATTTTGGCCGTGAGGAGTTTGTAGATCCAAACTCCATTTCTGTTTGAATGTATCTATGAAAACAATTGCGGTATTTGAGCACCATATGTCGCTTAGAGTATTTGACACCCAATTTGGTGTGCATGGTATGGAAACTATTGGTGAAATATGGTACTGTTTGGTCCCTTTCTTGATGCAGGGTGGTCCATATGCTGTACTGGTCCTTGTAGCTTCCAACAGGGTAGTATTGTTCTTTAATGGCATCCCGGAAGGAATCCCATGTAAGGGAAACCACAAATATTGCATATTCCTCTATGGCCCTTTTCTCAAAGTAAGTGTCCCACTAGTCCTTAACATGGGGGGCGACCTTGAGGAGTGAAAAAGTAATATTTTCCCTATTAGAAAAATTGTGTACCGAAAAATACCCTTCGAGCAAATTCAACCATTTATCTACAACATCCGCATCTATCACTCCTTAAAATAATGGAATATAAAAATTTACATGTACCTTGAAGGGGGTTGCATGGCTTCTTGATGAAGATACTTCTCCTATGGGAAATTGTCGAAGGATCTACGCAAAGTTATCCATCATTTCATTCCTTTTTCGTGCAAGGTCTTTCTCGAGAAACATATTAAAAGGATCTCCTGCTCCATAATCTTTATTTTTGTCTCTCATGGGTTGTTTTCAGGATCGGTACGATCGATCTTGCCACAAATCGATTGGTTCGAGTCCCAATTTCTTGTACCCAGATCTTTTCGAGGACATGCACGAAGAAAAATAAATGAAGAGCAGTCCACTCTGATACCATTGATCCAGATTTAGGAGCGGGACGAACAGATTAACAAAATGGATACAATAAACACATAGATATGAATAACAACACATATATCCAGTGAACAATATCTTCTATTGAATAAATGAAATAGGATGAAACTGTAAAACTGCAGAATTGAAACACCTTCTCGAATGGTGGTATCTATCTCGTAGAAGAGATGTGGATGCTACATGCATCCATCTGAGCCTAATGATTACAATGAGGCTCTAGAGGCCTTTTTAACATTACTCATGAATTCCAAAACCCTAGAAATCAAAAAACCTAACCCTAGGAGATGAAACACCAAAAGTTATATGGGCCCCTATGGGTAAGTTGGTGCCTCAACTTCCCAGGGTCGTAAATTTTGCATACAACCTCTGTTTTAGGCGTGTGATATCCCATTGGAAAGGCCTTTTAAAGAAATACACATTACGCTGTCAAACTCTGACTATGTATATAGTTTGACTGTGGCGAGCCAAAAAAACATTGTTTAGGGACCCAAAATGGCCTTGGAAGTACAACAAGATTTGCTGACATTAAAACATACAAAATAAGCTAGTTGAAATAGTTGGGAGGCTACTAGTATCCACCTAGAATATGTGTAGGGATTCATACAATCTTGAAAGTGTAGAACCCACAATTACAAATAATTATAGAAGAACATGCTGAACTAAAAATTGTCAAGAGTAGCCAATTGGAATAGGTGGGTGGCCACCAATATCCACCTAGATCAAAAATATATTTTAGGAATATCTTCCTACCTCATTATGATTCGATGATATCTCGAAAGAAATTTAGCTTAGTAAAGAATTTTGTTCCATGCAATTCATATGATAATTTATCAATGATAGGAACATGAAACTTATCAGATTTGACGATCATTTTGTTGAAATATCTATAATTTGGACACATACGCAATGAACCATCCTTTTTTGTAACCATCACCACTAGTGAAGAGAAAGAAATTTGTCTAGGTTGAATGATATTGACCTATAACATTTCTTAGATCATGTGCTCAATCTCACTCTTATGTGCATATGGATACCTGTAAGGCCTAATGTTAGGTGGTACACTTCCTGGTTGCAAATGAATAGCATGGTTATGATCTTGAGCGTTAGGTGGAATACCCTTAGGCATTTCACCAAATACCTTGGAATGATTGTTGATAACTATTTGGAGGTCTAATGGAGTAGACGATATAGATGTTTTAACATCATGTGAGAAAAGTTGTGCAACTACACCCTGGTGTTCCTTTTTGAGTAATTTTATCATGTTATTAGAGCTTATCACTTTAGAGGGTTTCCCTTGGATACCTCTAAGATAAATTTCATTCCCATATGAGGAAAACCTCATGAAAATATATTGAAAATTAAAATCCATTGTTCCCAATGATTGTAACCACTAGACCCCTAATTCAACATCAACACCCCCCATTTGGATGGAAATAATGGGGCTATCTAGAAAATACTCCCCCGTGTTGAGCTTAATACTATGGAATTTCCTCGAAAAATTTATGGTACCTCCATTTACAATCATTACTTGAAACTATGGTGTGGGATATACAAAACAATTGAGATCTTTTGCTAATTTGTAAATCATGAAATTATGGGTACTACCATAATCAATCAATATTGTTACCTTTTTCTTCTTGATGTATCCTTGTATCTTGAGGGTTTTTGGAGTACTGATTCCAACCAATGCATGACAAGATATTGTTGGAGTAGTTTCTTCTAGATCTAGATCTTGTGGCGGTTCCAATTCATGTTCTTCCTCTTCACAGTATATGTATAATAATTTATTCTTTCCACATTCATGCCCCATTACTGTATTAGTTTTCACAATTGAAACATAGTCCTTTTTCTCTTCTTTCCTCCATTTGTTGAGGTTTCAACCCTTTAGTTGAGGCACACTTGTCCTATGAACCCCAAAACAATTTTTGTTTCCTTTGTATGCTCCAATGGTAGAATTGTGTGTCGCCTTATTTTTTGCTTGAATATGACGAGCAATTTGCATAGCTTCCATAATATGTGTAGGATGTCTTAAGAAAAACTCATGTTTAATGTTTTTTCTTAATACACCCATGTAAGCTTCCAAAAAAATTTCATCACTTATGTCATCCACCCTTGTGGCCAAGGCCCAAAATTTTAAATTAAAATCTTCAATATCACCTAAGTGCTTGATTCTTGTCAGTTCATTGAAGTAGTCATGTTCCCACACTTTCCCATATTTTGCTTCTAATTATCTTGTAAATAAACCCCAAGTAAGATGATCACTAGGGGGCTTCTTATTAACTACCCATTGATACCAATGATATGGTTTTATCTCAAAGTTCAAGGTTTCTATGTGAATCCTTTTCTTATCATCCATAATATTATGCAGTTTAAAATATTGTTCTATTTGGTTCACCCAGACAAATACCTATGTTCCATCAAACTTATTTAATTCAATCTTGGGAATGTTGAATTTAGGAGCCCCACCATAATTAACTCTACTATTAGAGTTAAATCCACTAGAAAATTGATTATTATCAACATGTTTCTTAACCTAAATACTTCCCTTATTTTCATGAGTTCCTTGCATTTTGATATCTTCTTTAGGGAGTCTTTCATTTAGAGCCTGGAGGATCATGGAAGAAAAGGAATTTTGCAATTCCTTCATGGATTTTTGTATTTTTACTTTATTTTTATCCATCCTATTTTTCATTTCATCCATATTTATTTTCATCTCTTACTTATTTGTATCCATCTTATTTTCCATATGTTCCCGATTTTCATTTATCTTCTCTTCCATCTTCTTTTCCATTTAATTTTTTAGGGATTCTTGAGAATATCATAAATCCAATCATTTCAATATACTACCCTTCATTTCATCAACTTGGTTTTTTAATTGGGATAATTTGTTTTCGAAATCTTTAGTTTCTTCTGACATCCAATGTGAGGTTTCTGGAGATTTAATTGGTGTTGAAACCTTTTTTGGAACCATGTGGGATAAAAATAATAATATTACTCTATTTTATCTTTATCACAAATTTTGAATAACCAAAAACATATATTCCAATCAAAAGTTATTCCAATTGTAACTTGCATACCTTTGATACCCCAATTTGGAGTTTATCCTTCTACCTGACCTTCCTTTTGATGTATTTATGAAATTTCAACCCTTTTGTGTCTAAAATTTCGACCTTTCTGTGTCTATCCTTCTCGTCTCTTTGTCGATCATGTTTTTCTCTATTTGTTACCTTAGTTCTACAAAATGTGCATGCAATACAATTTGTTAGACAAAACAATGCAACAAGTTTGTAAAATTATGCACAATTCTGCCCTTTAATGCATATGAATTCTTCCTCTTTATTCCTTGTGAATTGTACTATTCAATTCACATTTCTAGGTGCATATATAGATTCCTCTATCTAATACATTTCCAATGAATATCTTATTTCTCAAATATGAGCTTTGAGAAAAAATTTACAGTCATAAAAACATTACTCATTTACTCATTTTATACATTTTTCATTCTAGTGCAATTAATCCCTAGACACCAACTTCTGCCACTTGTAGAAGTAAATATGTCAGGAAATCGAGAAACATTTGTATGAGACATAGTTAATAAATATGACATAGAATCCATAGAAACTCTCATATTGTCAATCTGATATTTGAGTTGAAAATTGAAAGAATCAAGAAATGACAACTTTGTCCATTTTCACCCCTTTTTCAAGACTTAGAATTTTTAGCCAAACTAATTATCTCCTAAACTGTGCACTTCTAGAAAAAAATCACTAAACCAAAGTTGTCTGATTTGATGATTATACAAATTTTTGATTAAATATTTTTTTTCCATATTTTCCATCTGGAGACCCTTTGAATACAAAAATTCCCCAAAAGTGGTCTGGAATAGTTGATGTTATCCTATTTTGGCACCTCCACTCCAAACTCCTTGGAATCCAACCAATCCCTTCGTACAATATTTTCATGTCTTTTTTTCTAACACTTTGTAGAAGTTTCAACGGTAATTGTGCTCCTTCCACTGAGCTTGACCCTGCTCTTCAAAACAAGTAATCTGCATTTTCTGAAAAATAATAGTATAATTGGGGAGTTGCCCTCTTTGTCATTTTTGTAGGACTCCTCATTGCAAACAAAACCTAAAAGTTTCATATTAATCAGAATTAATTTCCTCTAGTTATGGCCAAAATACAATTTTGGCTCCATCATTTGTTTTAGACTAAACCACAATTTGTGTCTATGTGGCATCTCTACTAACCTGGTTGTTGATGTGGAATTATGGGTCTAAGTGTCACCCCAAGGTGATGCCATGTCCGCCTCCTATTTTACCTGGCCCTACCTTGCCAACCTTCAACACCTTCTCTCTCTTATTTCTTCTTTTCTTTATCTATTTTTCCTTTTACGTTGGCTTTAAATATTAATAAAATATTAATATTCTATGGCCCC
>JZKD02S1250247.1:0-26327 GCA_000966675.3 Picea glauca
TGTATAACATTTTTTTAATGTGTAATTAGTATATAATTGTAAATTATAAATTTTATTTAAAAAAAAATTTGTAAACATGTTTTTTTTTTAATTATAATGTTGTGGTTAAAGTGAACAACCAAAACAATATATGAATTGTAATATAAGGCCAAATGTTGAATCTATTGGTTCAAAAAAGAGAGTTGAGAGGTATATAGTGTTGAGATACAGTTTTAATCATTCCAACCTATTGCATTTCTACAAGTATATTGCCTAACAAATTGCGTCAAAAGAATCCTATTGCATTTCTACAAGTATATTGCTTAACAAATTGCGTCAAAAGAATCCTATTGCATTTCTACAAGTATATTGCCTAACAAATTGCGTCAAAAGAATCACATTACGACAAAAGATATGCTAAACAACAAAAATAAAATGAGCTAGCGCTCATGCCCCGTTTGGGATTTCATCTTTCCTTCATACCTCACTTTTGAATCACAAGCTTAATCCATAAGTTGCAAATCCTCTTGTGTAGTTGGAGCTTGAGGGTTTAATGCTTCTTCTTCTAGCTTCGATCTTAGAAAGCAGGGGGTTGCTCGGTTATTTAACAAATTCACAGAGGGGCTGCTAATAGAAGAATCCTTAACAGAGCTTGGAGTACTTCCGAGGGTGGTAGAATTAGACAGAGAAATTCCCATTTGCATGGCTATTTTCTTAACTCCTTCTTGCATAGAGTTGACTTGCAAAGAGAATTCCAATTGCTCTTTTCGATGCAGAACCATCAAAACATCAACCTCCTACTAACATTCCTATATTTCCACAATATGTCGAGCCAAATCGATCATGCACGTATCCACATTGTCATTCTTTCTCTTTTCCTGCTACTCAAATTATGCTTTCCATTGATCCCATCGAGCCAAATTATTTAGGACTTCGCATTGGGTCTCATCCGTCTCTCTTGCACATAGTTTAACTCCCTTCTTGAAATCACTCAAGTCACATAAAACACAACACCCATTATAATGGTGATAATGAGCCATAGTCACCCTCTCCACCCCAAAGCCACAAATGTGGCACAGGGAGGACCCTTGAGCCAAAGCCACAAATTGGCATTGAGATGAAGGAGAAGGATGGTGGTGGTGTGGGGAGGGCAATCATTTACCTCCTCCAAGAAGCCAAACACTAACACCATGGATACAAGACTGACCATGAAGAGCCAAAGAATCCCTATCTTATTCATTCTCATTGAACTATCCACCATATCAATCCCACACATAGTGTAATATCATATTTTTGATTCTTGGAATAATATATAGTAATCATGTATTATTTATATTATGTGGTTTATGTGATAGGAATCAAGCAATGTGGGCTAAGATATATCGATCCCTCCTTTTAAATATGTGAAATGCATTGTAAACATTCATAGCATGGAGCTTAAGGCTAAGGCTCGAATAGTGACTACATAAGAGTGTAGTGGCAGGCTAGGATTACAATCTGGTGGGTATATTTTCCATGATATGCTCATGTATATGTAAAGGCATGTATAAAAAGGAAAATACATAATAATATAATATCCACCAAAATGGTTTCTCAGGGGAGCAACAAGGGGCCTATGATACCATAAGAGGGGAAGAGGAAAGGGGTTGTTGGGTGATTTGACCTTGTAATTGTTTTTTGGAAGTATTACCCTTTTTTCCCCATGTTTCCTTATAGCCTTCACATCAATCTTGGACTTGTGTGTGTGAGCTAAGTACAAATGTCATACCCTTGGAAAGAGAGTAGATCTCATGAAAGAAAATGTCTTCCATTGTCTTTTCTATGCATATTCTATCATTATCATAGACAACCATTCATGGGCATGGAGAGGAAACAAGCTCCCATGTCATGGGGATGTTTTCTCCTTGGTTGTAATGGTTGTTATGATTGTCATGACAAGATTTTCTCATGTTCTTGTGGCTAGTAAGAACCCATGGAATTTGGGAAAGCTTTCTATTGAAGATTTGGAAAGAGTTGGGATGGTTGGAAAGAGATACCATTCCTTAACTATCCATTGGAGCTAAGACAATACCTTCATATCTACAAACATGTTATTATTTATCCTTAACTATCTTGAGGCCAAGTGTTTTCTATCCCATGTTATTACCAGAAGGTAGACAATAGATTGGACTCTTTTTGCAACACTAAAGAGAATTGTAAGGGGAGAGTACTTTGAGGGACTATTGAGTAGAGAAAGAGTGGGCCTTCCTTGTGTTGTGTGGGGTAGTAGAAGAGAGTGTCGCATGGCAAGTTTGAGTGTCGGAGAAGTGCTTGGAGAGATCTTTAGTTATAGATGACTTTTCATAAGAGTAATGGGTTGGGTTGAGTGAGATTAGAGTCTTGTAGGGGTTTCCTTCACCTTGGTGGTATCATAGCCTAGCTTCGGGTTGGAATCCATAGTTTATTCCTATGGTCAGGTGGAAAATTGCTTCTGAAGAACTAGTTTAGAGGACATGACTTTATTTGTAGATAAGTATCCATGGTTGTGTTTTTGTGAAATTATTTTCTATTTTGCTAATGCATTAAATTAAATGGTAATGAAAGAATTCATAATATGCATTATTATTTCCATTGCTTCTCAACAACTAGTTTGGAGGACATGGATTTATTTGTGGATAAGTATCCTGGGTTGTGTTCTTGTGAAATGATGTTCTATTGTTCTAATGCATTAAATTAAATGGTAACGAAAGAATTCAAAATATGCATTATTGTTTCCAATGCTATTTTATATTTGCATATGAATTCTGTAATTATTGTTGCTAGAGGCTAAATTCAGTCTCACAGACGTTTTAATTGAGCAAAGAAAATTCATGGGTAGTTTTGGATGGCCAAGGAAATCATTTGTGGAGGCTACACATAGATTTAAACCAAATCCTCATATATATCTTCATAACTTGCAGACTTGGAGAAGGATATGAATTAAGGAAGGTCCTCTATAGGTTTATCAATAATCCAATGCTCAGAGTTATGGGATGCCAAGTAGAGGGAACACTAGTCATATTCATTAAAATCATTAAATCAAGGGAGGGGATGCATTGCACTCCCCCCTTTTGATACAAAAACTTTTAGGGGCAATGGGGATCCCTTGTTTTCTTGTCTATCCATGATTGCATTTTTTCTTTGCATAACCTGAAAGCACTCCAGACGATCAAGGTCTTGGATTTCTAGAAAGATTTTAGCTAGGTGTTGAGACCTTTTCATGCTTCCATTTTTCCTTTCCACATTCTATTTTCTCCACTTCTTTACTCCTTTTCTTTTCCCCTTCTATACCTCCCCTTTTTCCCATTTCCTTTTATCCCTTCTTTTCCCCTTTCTTGGTTACTATACTTAGCCATATTTTAGTTTGCGGGTTCGCGGGGTGTCGGGTTTTAATTTTCATCCACTTACTCATGGACAAGTTTGTTTCAACACTTAGAATTTTTCTTCAAATTCGCAGGTTCACGGGCTCAAAAATTTGATCTCCTTTTTCCATGACCGTCACTTTGCACTTCAACTTCTGTGATCTAAATTTTGACCATCACTTAACCTTCAGATTTGTCGCGGGTGTCGGGCTCCAAAATATTCCATTTTTCATGCACGCGAGTCCGACCAACCGTTCCTCTACAATTAATATATTTTGTATCATCTCTACAATCGCGGGTTGGTGGGTTCACGAAAATCCTTTATTGAAATTCTCTCACACCCATCCCCACCATTTTGTTGTTTTTCCCAATATGGATTAAGTATTGTTTAAATGTTAACAATTGTTGTGTAGGCCCTGGAAAGATCGTCATTAATGGAGAAAGTCTTGAAGAAGTTTTCATTAAATTCTCATTTAATCTTCATTTGACAAGGGATTAAACTATCATTATCTTTATGAAAAGGTTTATTTGAGACCATTATCCAGTTGAAGAAATAGTTATGTCAACTTAATGAAAGCATCAACTCGACAACAGTTTTGTGGTGACACTCTAAATATTTTTGGTTGCGAAGATCAAAACATCCAGTGGTCAAGAGCATATTGGTATTATTCCTCCTCTCCTACTGCATAGAAAGACGAGAACTTAATTTGTGCATCTAGAATTTCTCGTGTTGGTTGTGTTCCATAGTTTTTCGATTGTAAGGAAATCGTTGCATGATGTGTGGACAAGTACATATCGAATCAAAGAATCATACAACTCCAGGGACATTCTCTAATTTCTCTTTCACCTCAAGTCTTCCGCAAGATGTTAACGTTGCCAGATTTGACTCTTACTTTCAAAGGTCGAGATTTTAGAGAATTATTGAAGAAACATAACGATGGGATTCACCTCCTGTCGGAGTATTTGGAGAATCATGCATCTATACCAACAGACATAACCAGAATCTGGGAGGAATCTCTAAAGAATCCCTATCGATAAATTGCATGATTGTTCACGAGATTAACAACTCGGGAGAACATTGCTTCTATATCTTAGATGATTTTATATATTTTGTATTTTACAGTCCAATAACAAGCTATTTTTTATTGGGGAAAGCTCATTTCTATTGAAATTTCTTCCCAATTTTCCCATTACAAAAAATATAGAAAAAAAATTATGGCCTCTTATTTGATATTTGCTATCATGCACTATTTCCAATTCCCAAATTTGATCATCAATAAAAGGGTAAATTGTGAAGAAGATCATGTTACCTTTTGGTATTAGGCACTATGGAGGCATAAAAACCCTCTATTTTTCTATGAAGTGTATACTAACTTTTTTTCAGTCTTTTAAAAAAATTTGTTGGGAAAAAACACTCCCAGGATATCTGTTGAAGCTACCGAATTTTTAGAGAAAAAGGGGACAATAGATAAAATGGATAATCATAATATCATAAGGATATTTTGATCAATTGAAAATCCTTCTTTCCTTCCATATTATGTACCCGATAAATTATTTATTACAGAGGTGGTGAGGAAATATAATTTCTGGTTTCACTTTTTCCATGAAAAAAGGAAAAAAACAGTTTATTCCCCTGCCATGGAAGATTGGAGATTTTGTCTTGAGAAATATAAATAAAATTGATGAATTTTAAAATTATTTTAACATTGTGAGTTTGAATTATGATGAAAAGATCAAAGTTTTTGATCCAAACAAAATCTTTGTTGGACATATGCTATCAGTAGGGTTCAATAACTCTTTCATTCAAACTATCTTGAGCGAAGAAGAAGAAGTCAACAAAAAAATCACTTATGTACATAACACTAGAGATTTATAAACATTACTTAGTAGAAATGATCTTTACAAGCAAAAAGGAAAAAGTCCCAGTGAAAGAAGTGTTCAATCTCTAGTTGTCTCTCCAAAGAATGCTACATTCAGGAGTAGTGCTCCAGCAGCCCACCCAATTAAAAAGATTGTCAACAATAGTTCCATTGGAGGGGGATACAATAATCCTCCCTTTGGAAAAATTGAAAGTTCAAACAAATTTCCTGTGAGAAAGAAGAGGAAAACTCCAGTGCAAGAGGAAGAAAAAAATATTATAGAAAATGATATCCAAAGCTTCTCCTTGGAATATTTGGAACTAGAAGGAGACATTGAAAAAATATTTGTTCCAATAGAACAAGAGGACCATGTTGCTCAACAATATTATTTACTAGAAGTTATTGGGAATGGAACCTTTAGTGAGGAGGAATCCTTCACTTTTCAAAGCACTGTTTTTGACAAAGAATCTAAAACACTGATTGTAGAAAGAATTGACCAGAAAAATAAGAAAGGAAAAGATCGCTCAAAGGTCAACCTCAATTATATGCAACCAACCTATATTTCCAAAATTCATAAGGCAACCAGCGACGCACTTGACAACTCCATTGACGATTTAGAGGTTGAGAATTCCAACTTAAAGGAAAAGAACAAATAATTGGAGACTGTCTTGATGCCTCTTCCCATCTTGGCCAGTGCTTTGAAAATGATAAAAATTACTACAACTGGTATCAAGTTAAAGGGATCATCAATTTTTCTTACAACGGTTCAAAATTATGTTGAGAAAAATATTAAAAAGAGAATGTCATTGATAATAGAGGCCTGGGAGGTATCTAAAATTATTTTTTCTTTTGGTTCAAGAGAACATGCATTTCATGAGTATCTCCAAGTTTATTTTAAGAATGAAGAAGGATTTTACAAATATGTTGTTTTACCATTTGGGATAAAAGTCTCAAACATGACATAATTAAATAGGAGAGAAGAAGATTTTCCTTCTCCTAGTCGGATCAAACAACTGAATGCTTGTTGGAAAGAAAAGATCAATAATTTGAGAAACATTGTCCAAACATGCAATGAAGCTATAGATAAGAGAGAAGAATTATTCAGAAGACTCACAAAAATAGATTTAGCAGGAAGCACTAGTGAGGTGCAAGATCCTAAATTAATCTTCAATTCAATGTTTATGACAAGGAAATGATTTCATGAACACATGGAGATACTAAAGGGATGATCGTCTGAGAAGTTTAATGGCATAATTGAATATGGTGAAGAAGAGATAGATAATTGGTTTGTCGATTATTCCACGAAAAATCAAGATATTGAGGAATAGATCCATGGTATTTCTCATGACCTAAGAGATTTAGAAGGTGAATTGTTTAATATCAAAATTAGACATGAGATAAATGTTGCACCAGTGAATAATTACATTGAAGATTGGTTTAAGAGGGAAATCGATAAATTAATTAAAGAGAGCCAATAAACAACAATTGAGATAGTTCATGTAACTGTCAACGTCGAGGAAAATAAAAGGAAAACAACAAGGAAGTGAACAACGAGAGATACCATCATAGTAAGTTTATATTGAACAAATTTTACTTTCCTTATCAATTTTTCATCCAATTATTCCCTTCTTTGATTAGAAAGGTTTAACCGAAATCTGATAATTTCCTTTTGTCTTCCTTCTAGTCCTTTCTACTCTGCCTCCACCCACCTTCTTCTCCCCACAGTCTATTTCTTGTTTATATTTATGTTTCTGGTCTACGGGAGCCCTAATCCCAGTCCTCTAGACAAACACATTTAATTTCAAAGCATTGTAATAGACTTTAATATTTTTTCAGAAATCCCAAGAGAACTAAGTCAAGATCAATTTTGATGGTGTTTTATAACTCTGAGTTTTGAGTATAAAATATTTGATATTGGTCAATCATTTTCTTCATTTGAGCTCCACATGTGTCTACTCTATCAAAGTTCTCTTATGCATACATATCATCTTCTTTTATTTTTATATGTGATCATAAATATTTATTTTCACTATGATGGATGTGAGGAAATTTTACTTATGTTTTCAAATGTGTGATGTATGAGGTTCTTGGTCATCTCTAAGGAATTCTCTTTAAAACAAAACATTTTTATTTTTCTACAACTTTTATCTTTCTTTGAGTATAGTAGTGGACTTTCTTAAAGTTCTATATCATTTTGGAAATCTAGAGTGTCAAAGAATATCATAAAACAGAGAGGAGTACCACCTTTATAAAAATGTAGGAGGATTTGCATCCTTGCGAGGTTATCAGTTCGGTCATGAAGGATTCAAGCGTCAACATTTTTGGCGACCATACCAGGGACCAATTTATTTTCAAGACATTTAAGGCCCTGCTTCAGATCAGATTGAAGAACTAGAAATATCTATGGCTCAAAGTTTTGAAAAGAATATTCAAGAAAATTGTTGCTTATTTTAAGCATGTCTCACCTCTTTTATAATTTCAAAAAGAATCGAGAAACACCAAATATTTGAGAGAATGATCTCCCTGGCAACTCCATTGGAGAAACTGAAAATGAAAGATTTCATTCATGTCATAATGCTCCTATATATTCTTCATCAATCCCATCAATGGTTTCAAGATATGCATCAAAAGGAACAACTGCCCAAAGAAGAAGGCGACTACATAGAGGTCCTTTAAATCTACCAGAAGAAAATTTTATGATGCTCAATATTTCCATGGAATATATTTCTACATTATTTGGAAAAAAATTGGTGGATGAAGAGAAACATTTGTTTATATTCCAATGTGCATGTGAAATTTTCAATCTCACTAAAGATAATGTTACATGTAGATTATTCTTGCAAACTCTATGTGGGAATACTCTTGAATGGTATAGTTCATTACTTCCCGGAACCATTACTAGTTGGGATGTACTAGAAACTTTGTTGACTGAAGAGTTCATTCCATATGTTGTTTCCCACCCACCCTCTCCCACATCGACACAAAAATATGAAATGAATGATTCAGAAGAAGAATATCATGAAACACTGCAAGACTTTTCTGAATCAAGTCTTATTGTTGAGAGTGAAGACACGAATTTCAAAGACCAAGAAAAATATATCAGCCTATGATATACTCCATATGAGGAAGAAATTAAAGAATCTCCACCAAATATGAACGAATAATTCAACCAAAATAAAGAAGAATTGGTGGAAGAAAACAATTTTGATAACAAAGAAGGTAGTCATTACATAGAAGAATAAAATTGTCAAGACATCGCCAGTGAAACACGAATCTTGAACATAGAGAAAGAAGAAAAAGAAAATTCTTTCAAGAAATAAATTTATCATTTGACTGAAGATAGAAGCACTCTTGGGCAGCCAAGAGTAGATTATATTGAATATTGGTTCAGAAGCATTGACAACCCACCAAGGCAAACAGGTCTTCTACACACATTGATCGATCCCACTGTGGTACATTTTGGGCATGCTCTTGATTTTCATGCTCTTGATTTATTGGTAGCAGCACCAATATTTTTCTTACTACTGGAGCCCATTTCACAAGTCAATTGGATTCTCAAATGGCTCCATTGGAAATATACCTACACCTAAAATTGTGTCTTTCCTCCAAGTAGGATAGGGTAGGTAGATCGTCTTGTACATAGTTTATTTCTCAGTTCAAGTTTTGCACAATAAGGCAGTCTTTATATTGAATTTTGAAGATAACTCCATGAAAGAAGAATAATTACAAGAGTTCATTTTGAAGATGACTCCATATCCCAAAGGATAGAAACATCTGGTCATGAATATTCTAGATTCTTGACAACCCACGGGGGGTTATCATCCCATAGTTGGAGCCAGTTGTTGAGACCTTTTCGTGCTTCCATTTTTCCTTTCCACACTCTATTTTCCCCACTTATTTACTCCTTTTATTTTCCCCCTTATATACCTTCCCTTTTTCCCATTTCCTTTTATCCCTTCTTTTCCCCTTTCTTGGTTACTATACTTAGCCATATTTCAGTTCGTGGGCTCAAACATTTTCTCTCCTTTTTTCGTGACCCTCACTTTGCACTTCAAATTTTGTGATCTACATTTTGACCATCACTTAAGATTCAACATCATCGCGGGTGTCGAGCTCCAAATTATTCCATTTTACATGCACGTGAGTCTGACCAACCGTTCCTCTACACTTAGTATATTTTTTATCATATCTACAATCACGGGTTGGCACGTTGGAGGGTTCACAAAAATACTATATTGAAATTATCTCACACCCATCCCCGCCATTTTGTTGCTTTTCCAAATACACATTAAGTAGTGTTTAAATGCTAACAATTGTTGTGCAGGCCTTGAAAATATCTTCATTAATGGAGAAAAGCTCGAGGAATTTTTCATTAAATTCTCATTTAATATTCATTTTCCAAGGGATTAAACTATCATTATCTTTCCAAAAAGTTTTATTTGAGATCATTATCCAGCTCAAGAAATAGTTCTGTCAAATTAATAGCAACATCATCTCGACAATAGTTCTATGGTGACACTCTGAATATTTTTGGTCGCAAAGATAAAAAATTCCAGTGGTCGAGAGCGTACTGGTATTATTCTTCCCCTCCTACTGCACAGAAAGATGGGAACATAATTTGGACATCTAGAATTGCTCGTGCTTGTTGTGTTTGAGACGTTTTAAATTGTAAGGAAATCGTTGCATGGTGTGTGGACAAGTACGTACTAAATCAAAGAATCATACAGGTCTAGGGACATGCTTCGATTTCTATTTCACCTCAAGTATTATGCAAGATGTTAAAGCTTCCAGAGCCGACTCTTACTTTCAAAGATGAAGATTGCAAAAAAATCTTGAAGAAACATAATGATGGGATTGACCTCCTACTAGACTATTTGGAGAACATTGCATCTATCCCAAGGGACATAACCATAATCCAGGTTGAATCTATAAAGAATTCCTATCGATAAATTGCATGGTTGTTCACCAGAGTAAAAGGTAAGGTGAACATTGCTTCTATATATCAGATGATTTTATATATTATGTATTTTACAGTCCAAGAACAGGCTATTTTTTATTGGGGAAAACTCATTTCTATCGAAATTTCTTCCCAATTGTCCCATTACAAAAAATATAGAAAATTATTTATGACCTCTTATTTGATATTTTATATCGTGCGCTGTTGTCAATTCCCAAATTTTGACCATCAGTAAAAGGATAAATTGTGAAGCAGATCTTGTTACCTTTTGGTAGTAGGCACTATGGAGGCATAAAACCCCTCTATTTTTCTATGAAGTGTTTAATGACTTTGTTTCAGTCTTCAAAACAATTTTGTTGGGCGAAAACACTCTCAGGATATCAGTTGAAGCTACCAAATTTTTAGAGAAAAAGGGGACAATATAGAAAATGGAGAATCATAATATCATAAGGATATTTTTCTCAAAAGAAAATTCTTCTTTCCTTCCATATTATGTACTTGATAAATTATTTATTACAGAGGTGGCAAGGCAATATAATTTATGGTTGCACTTTTTCCATGAAAAAATGAAAAAATAGTTTATTCCCCTACCATGTAAGATTGGAGATTTTGTCTTGAGAAATATAAATAAAATTGATAAATTTGCAAATCATTTTAACAATGTGAGTTTGAAGTATGCTGAAAAGATAAAAGGTTTTGATCCAAAACAAATCTTTTTTGGACATATGCTATTAGTAGGGTTCAATAACTCTTTCATTCAAACTATCTTGAGTGAAGAAGAAGAAGTCAACAACCAAAGCACTCATGTATATAACACTAGCGATTTAGAAACCTTACTTAGCAATAATGATCTTTACAAGCAAAAACAAAAAAATCCTAGTGAAAGAAGTGCTCAATATCCAATTGTCACTCCAAAGAATACTACATCCAGGAGAAATTCTCCAGCGACCCACCCAATTAAAAAGATTGTCAACAATCGTTCTGGTGGAGGGGGAGACAAGAATCTTCCCTGTGGAAAAATTGAAAGTTTGCACAAACTATCTATGAGAAAGAAGAGGAAAACTCCAGTGCAAGAGGAAGAAAATAATCTTATAGAAAATGAGATCGAAAGCTTCTCCTTGGAAGATATGGAACTAGAAGCAGACATGGAAAAAATATTTCATGTAATAGAACAAGAGGAGCATGTTGCTAAACAAGATTCTTTACTGGAAGTTATTGGGAATGAAACCTTTAGTGAGGAAGAATCCTTCACTTTTCAGAGCGTTATTTTTGACAGAGAATTTAAAAAGTTGATTGTAGAAAGAAATGGCTAGAAAAATAAGAAATGAAAAGTTAGCTCAGAGGTCGACCTCAAGTATATCCGACCGTCCTAGATTTCCAAAATTCATAAGGCAATCGGGGGCGCACTTGACGACTCTATTGATGATTTAGAGGATGATAATTCCAACTTAAAGGAAAAGATCAAAGAATTGGATACTGCCTCAATGCCTCTTCCCATCTTGGCCAATGCTTTGACAATGATAAAACCAACTACATCTGGTTTCAAGTTAAAGGGATCATCAAGTTTTCTTACAACGGTTTGAAATTATGTTGAGAAAAATATTAAAAAGAGAATTTCATTGATAATAGAGGCATGGGAGGTATCTAAAAATATTGTTTCTTTTGGTTCAAGAGTACATGCATTTCATGAGTATCTCCAAGTTTATTTTAAGTATGAAGAATGGTTTTACACAGATGTTGTTTTACCATTTGGGATAAAAGTCTCAAACATGACAGAATTAAAGAGGAGAGAAGAATATATGTCTTATCCTAGTCAGATCAAACAATTGAATGCTTGTTGGAAAGAAAATATCAAGAATTTGAGAAACATTGTCCAAGCATGCAATGAAGCTATAGTGAAAAGATAATAATTATTCATAAGGCTCACATAAATAGATTTAGTAGGAAGCGCTGGTGAGGTGCAAGATCCTAAATTAATCTTCAATTCAATTTTTATGACAAGGCAACAATTTAATGAACACGTGGAGATACTAAAGGGATTATCGGCTGAGAAATTTAATGGCATAATTGAATATGGTGAAGAAGAGATAGATAATTGGCTTATCAATTATTCTATGAAAAACCCAGATATTGAGGAATCAATCCATGGTATTTCTCATAACCTAAGATATTTAGAAGGTGAATTGTTTAATATCAAAACTAGGCATGAGATAAATGGTGTGCCAATGAAGAATTACATTGAAGATTGGTTTAAGAGGGAAATCGATAAATTAACTAAAGAGGGACAAGAAACAACAGTTGAGACAGTTCCTATAACTGTCAATGAGGAAAATAAAAGCACAAAAACAAGCAAGTGAAAGATGAGAGATACCACCATAGTAAGTTTATAGTGATCACATTTTGATTTTCTTCTCAGTTTTTCATCCAATTATTTTTCTTCTTTGATTAGAAAGGTTTAACTGAAATCTGATAGCTTCATTTTGTCTTCCTTATAGGTCTTGCTACTCTGCCTCCACACACCATATTCTCTCCACAGTCTATTTCTTGTTTATATTTATTTTTATGGTCCGTGGGAGCCCTAATCCCAGTCCTATGGACACATGCATTTAATTTCAAAGCATTGTAATATAATTTAACATTTTTTCATAAATCCCAAGAGAACTAAGTTGGGATCAATTTTGACGGTTTTGTATAACTCTGAGTTTTGAGTATAAAATATTTGAAATTGGTCTATCATTTTCTTCCTTTGAGCTCCACATGTGTCTACTCTATCAAAGTTCTCTTATGCCTACGATTCATCTTCTTTTATTTTTGTATGTGATCAGAAATATTTATTTTCACTATGATGGATGTGAGGAAATTTTACTTATGTTTTCAAATGCGTGATGTATGAGGTTCCTATTCATCTCTCAAGAATTCTCTTTGAAACAAAATATTTTTATTTTTCTGCAACTTTTATCTTTATTTGAGTATAATAATGGACTTTCTCAAAGTCCTATATCATTTTGGAAATCTAGAGTGTCAAATAATATCATAAAATAGAGAGGAGTACCACCTCTATAAAAATGTAGGAGGATTCACATCCTCGTGAGGTTGTTGTTTCGGTCCTGACAGATTCAAGTGTCAACACTAGGTTAGGGCTAGAAGGGAGATTATGAAATTACACTTCTCACACCAATATGGATGGGTTTCCAATCACCAAGATGCTTTTGATCACATTCTTTTTTATGTAGAGGAAGCCCTTATACATTGCTAAGGATTCTGCCTCATTGCTAGTTGTAGTTTTGATTCCACAAGAAAATTATTCTACTCTATGTATTTGAGGATCTAGGACTAACCCACCCACACTTGCCACCCTAGTATTAGCTTTTGAAGTATTTCCAAAAAACAACATGAAATTATTTCTTTCCATCTTCCATTGTTCAAACTCTAAATATAACCATCGTAATGGGCAATGTCTTACTAGATTGGGTCTAGAAATTTGATGTTTTTTTATCATGTTGTGCTCATGTAGATATTTTTTAATATAGAGTTTTTATTAAACATATATTCTCTACACTTCTCTTCTACATCCATTCTCTTCACTTGTATTCTACCCGGGACTATAAGAGCCAACATAAGATGTTCATTCTTCATGGACAACCATGGGGGATATTGTTATTAATCACTACCACTGGATAAACAAAATATTTGGTGTTTTGAAGGGAATATGGGTTAAATATATCCATAGATATGCTCAATTGTAGGCTACGTATTTCATCTTTGAATTTATAGGGCCATGTATCCTCTATATGCTTCATGTCTATTGAATCTGTTGGGATTCACATAACTCCAGGCTCACTTCTATGTGAAGTTTTCCACCCCTACAACATGGCTAATTCTTTGCAACGAAATATACTTTGAATCCTTGGAATTATAAGCATGTGCCTCAATATATTATGAGGACCATGTGCCTTAATTTTTATTTATATATTTATTGTACCTGTCATGCCCATATTCTAGACATATCTCTTTGTCTGCATATTCGTTTCTGTATAGAATACAATCATTCAGACATGCGTGGTATGATATGTACTCAATAACCAACATTTTCAACATTTGTTTTTCCTCTGCATAGCTATTGGGAAAGACATTATCACTCATAAGTACCTTATCTTTGAGTAACCTACATTTAGCGAGCAATACAAATGTACATTGTTATTAAGCATGAATAAAATCAACCCTTTTCTTCCTTCATTGTGTGACAAGTTTCCTTAAAAAATTAGGGAACTTAATGGTTATTTACCTCAAAAGTATTGAGAAACACATGTCTAACATACCAAACATTGCTTTCAAGTTGTGCAGTAACATTATTGTCCCTATCTAGGACTTGATCAAAGAGAGGGGTGGTGGAAGCAAATTTTAGGATTTCAAAGAAGGTATCTACGACATCAACATCATCCCCTAGTTCATTTTGCTAGAATGCATATAAGAAAATTCCTTCCATGGCTTGGGTATCCCTCAATAAATAATTCATACCAACCTCTATATCCTTTCCTTCATCCCAAACATGTGAAGAACTAGTGTTACTGTAGAGGTTTTGAATTGGTGACTCAAGACAAAGTGGGAATTGAATAGGTGGTTGTTTCAATCATTCTCGGTATGCTTCATCTTCGAGTTGTTTTCATTTAACAATTAGCTCGCGACTTGACGTTGTAGTGGGGTGCAACGGTAGATGGTGGACAAGTAGCTTGTCATCATAATCCTAATTGTAAAAATATTGAACATTACATCGATAATATTAGTAACACAATGCATTTAATATGTTCAAACATTATACCAAACACTTATTATAAGAATGGATATTTTTTCCCAATAATAAACATGAAACCAACCACTTTATAAAACAAATGTCGAATTAATAAATATATTTACATTAGTTCCATTGAAAATCAAAAAATACAATTACTCAATCATATTTATCTTACGCCCTATCGGGTTGTCTACATAAAAGATATCCAATTCATGGTGTAATACCGTTGACCCAGGTTGGCCACTGGAAGATGGCATGCTACAATTGGTAGGGTAAAACAACTATCCATTTTCATCAAACATGTTCTTGCGGTATCTTTCTCATGATAAGAGCTTGTAGAATTTTTGGATTATTGGAATATCTTGAGCATTTGAAATTGATCATGAATCTTGATCCTACAAAATTCAATGAACAATTATTTAACTACACTTGCATACATAACATAAATTAAATGAGATAAATGAATTATCAATAAAATCTAGACATACTACAATCGACGTGAGAGAACTTGAAGGACTTCCAATGATATGGAATGAGTTGGAATATAAAGAAATGGCCATTTGATATTATAATTCATTTTTTCTTGCATTTGAGCCAAAACCATCATCTTGGGAAGCATATAACAATCTAAATTCAAAAAGAAATTCAAATAATTTTTAAAACTTAATGGTGTGTTTCATCATATAAAGATGCATCGATGCATATGGATAAACCAAATGCACGAGTGCATTTAATTGAGTGAAGCGTCAAAAACCGACTTCCATTATTGCCTCCACAAAATTTAAATGCGGATGTTTGCATTTGCATTTTGTAAATTAAACCTTTTCATGGTGCATTATTACTTATACACCGTACCGACGTGTTTCTAACCATATAGTGCACAGATTGAAGAAAGTTATAAAAATAACACGCACTTACTATCAATATGTTGAAATTTATTACAAAAATAAATCAGTGCATTATACAAACACACCGCACCGGTGCACTACTCACTCTATAATGCACTGAAAATGTAAGTTTCGAAAAAAAAACACACACACATGTTTATCATCAATGTGCCGAAATATACAACGAAAAGATGAGCAAGAATTTTAGTTTTTGTGTTTATAAAGAAAACCTTGTTCATTCTTTTATTTCTTTGCCAAAATTTAGAAGAGATATTTGTGCAACAAAGATTTATCAGCAAAGACTTCGGAGTGAGTGGATTTTTTTGAAGAGCCAAATTCGAGGGGGATTATTGTAGATCACACCTGCATAGGAGAAATTTCAGCTATATGATTTCATTCTATTAATCATATTAATCTTTCCCCTATTTGATTCAAACAATTTTCAGTGAATTCCCAAACAAAACAAAAGGGTTTCATCGTTACCTTCAGTATTGGAAGCCCTAATTTCCTCACTATTTTTTTTCTTTCTCTTTCTATATTTAACAAGGAGATTTTTTTTTAAATAAAATGTTTTTATAAGGTTTATTTATTTATATATGGGTGTTTCCTATCCGTTGTAATGAAACCACTTATTGCATTGGATCCCAAACTGTCCTGTCAGTATCATTTTTTTTAACTCCTTCATAGTTAATAGTGTGCTTTGTACATAGTAAGAGCACTGATGCATATTTATATGTCAACAACACCGCTTAATTTAAATTAGAAATAATATTAAAAAAAAAATCGTGGTTGACGGTGCACATTGTACCTAGATAAGCATTGGGGTACATTTTTTAACAATGAGGATTGTTTATTTTAAGATGGAAATAATATTGGTTTTTATATGGAAACCACCATGTCTTAAATTTGTTCACAGGTCTAAGGTGCGTAATAAAAAATACTTAGGAACTAGTGCTTTTCTTAATTCATCAAGAACCAACTGAATACAAAAATTTGTAAAATATTTTCAATTTCACGATGACATTGTTATACTGTACTGGTGCATGTATATATGGTTGATGCATTGGTGCATATAATTATGGTTGACTCCCTAGTGCGTATTAAGTTACTATATGCGCCAATACATTTTTTTTTTTTAATTACATGTTTTTTTATATCTGATGATTCCTAGTTTCTTTTTTGTTTTTTAAATTTTATTTCTAAGGAGATTTTGAAAATCTCAAGGGACAAACAAGGGGAAAACTAAGACATTCACGAATGAATGTCCAAAAAAGTGTAGAAGAAGATGGTAAAATACATGAACATAATTGTGTCACAAGAGGAACCATCCCAACTACAATGTGCATAAGAAATATTTAATTATTTATTTATTATTTTATGTACATCGAATTTAATTATTGTGTGAAATACTAATCAAAGATGAAATCGAAGCGTTCAAGCAGCTTGAGGGTTCTCTAGGAAACCCTTTTGCTCGATCTACACACACTTGGTTCGTTAAGAAATTAGACTAGATCTTAGAGATTGCAATACCTCACGTAGCGGTTCGCAGTAAATATCTATCCTATGCCTCCAAAGGGCTCATCGGATAGTTCACTAGATTCTAGCCCTTCCCTCAGCAGATTGATCTTTGGATTGCATGGAACTGGAAATTCTTGATTCAAGGAAAAATGGGTCATTTTTTTTTGGTAAGGGTTTCTATATCTTTTACTTTGAGCTAAAAGAAGATCGAGATCTTGTTTTTCATAGTGGACCATATTTTTTCGGATCTGCATGATTTTATTTAAACTGGTGGGCACCATATTTCGACCTGGAATGTGATATCCCAACAACAGTTCTAGTGTGGGTTTTTATTCCTCATTTTCCATTTCATTGTTGGGGAGATGATGTTCTGAAGTGTATCAATGATTCTCTAGGAAAATATGTTGATATGTATGAACCCAAACCATCTATGTTCGCTTATGAAAGAATCCGTGTTGAAGTAGATCTCAAAACATTCCTCCCAAAATCCATAAAATTCTCCCTGGATGACTGGTATGACCTCCAAAAGTTAGATTACGAGCAAATTCCCTTCAAGTGAAAAACCTGTCATGAATACAAGCATTTTTCCCAGAATTGTCCTAAAAAAAATAGAAGCGAGAGGTTTTGATGGAATATCAAGAGGAAGGATGGAAACAGGTCAGAAAGAAATCAAACACGGGGAAAAACAATGGGCAAGCTATAGGATCCTCAAACCCCAACAAAAAACCCACAATATCTCAAAATAAGGCATCTGGGGTCACCGCTCCTAATGGAGGTAAGAAAAAGGAGGCATTAAAACCAACCAAGGCCTCTCCAATGGGAGTTGGAGGTATCTTTATGTGAAAATCACTAGATTCTTACTGTTCGTATGAAAACTGATTCTAATATTAAGTTTTCTATTATAAATATATATATGCCAAATATATATTCATAGAAGCTAGAATATTGGAGCTCATTTTTTGTTAAGGAGACTCTAGATATAACTAAAATTATAGTTGTGTGTGACTTGAATACTCATCTACAATAGACAAAAAAAAGAGGTGGGAGTCATTTTCACGACCCCATGAGAGAAAAACTGGAAGATCTCATCTCGGAATTGGACCTTCAAGAAATAAAATCAATTAAAGGTAAATTCACTTAGAGTAACAAGCAATTAGGCCTCTGCCATATTTTCGCTCGCCTTGACTGCCTCCTTCTCCACAGGGACCTCCTTATTCTTCCCTTATATATTTTCTCTTGCATCCAATCAGAATCAGTGTTGGTGCTTGAAATTTTCAAGCATATTAAGGAGGTTGCAAGTCAACATTTTGAAAGCCTTACACTCAAACTTTCATTGAAGGGGAGGAAACCTATGAGAAGGAAATGACAAATCATATCCCACACAATATTACAGAATAGGAAAATAACTCTCTTATAAAAGAGATCGGTGAAGAAGAAATATCCCAATCCTTATGGGGACTTGAACAGAATAAATCTCCAGGACTTGATGGCTTTTCAGCCCAGTTTTTCAAACAATTTTGGGATACAATCAAATTCGATTTGAAGAGGATACTAAACTATACCCTGGAAAAAAAAATTGGGTGGTGCCACTAAATCAACTATCTTGGCTCTCATCCCCAAAAAAACCAATCCCTCCAACTTCTCTTTATTCAGACCCATTTCTGACGCAAACCCCCTTCCCTTCAAAGGGTTCTTAACCTCCCGGTCTTGGATTGTTTGGATTCCTGAGTTGGAGTGATTCCTTGGGTCCTTGCAGGCACCCGAAACTATCTTACCCACACACACATGCTCTACTTCTAGTGACCATGACTATGATTGTGGGTCTACTTCCTTCACGGTTCGGACTTCGAGGATATCCTGAATCCTTCCTTCACTCCTTCCCGAAGCACTCAACTCCGATTCTCCGAACTCATGCCACCCATCTCCTTGGATCCGCTGGCCCCAAAATGGTTCGAACTTCGTGACCCCGTGAAACTCTAGGCCATTCACTCACAACCTCCAATCTCCCGATTTTCGAATTTCTTAACCCATTGCCACGTAACCCACAGTGATCAAGGGTTATGATTGAACCGTGACTTCGGACTTCGCAACTCAACCTTCATCAAGTTTTCAACTTGCCAAATCTTTGAAGTACCAAAATACTTCATGGTTTCCCTCCTTGCAGCTTCACCAGATCTAACGGTCTGGGATCGTTCCTCCCCTTATGAGAATGAATCTTGCCCACTGGATTTTATGAGAATTTCAAGGACTCCTTTCCTTGAATATTTTCGTCGCTCTCCCTCTAGAGCTTTCCTTCTTTGTTTTTCCTTTATTAATCTAAAGAATCTCTTTGACACTTAGTTGAGAAACCAATATTGGCACACCTTGCAACAGATTTCTCTCCACACTTCAAATTTTTCGGATGACTTTGCACTCCTAGCAACTATTATCCAACCACTTTTATCTCTTGTGACTAAATCACGCCATCCTTCTTGATATTTTGAGTCTGAAAAATATGTCACACACTCCTTTTGGACATCGATGCACTCCTTGCATGCGTATGAGTTCCACTATCTCTTCTGATCTTCGAGTCGGGATAGACTCGGTCACACACTCCTTGCGGAAAATATGCACACCTTGCACTCGCTCACGGAAGGAAGTGACTGAAAATTTTCTACTCCTTGCAATGAATTATACATTCAACAAAGAAAATGCAGTCATGGATTTAAGAACATAAATAAAAGAGAACTTAAAAATAACAGATCTCTACCATTCATTCAAATAGACACATAAACATACACATTCGGGACAATGTTCCTCTGTTATATTCATCCAACTGAAATTTACATACATACATTGTTCTTCACTACTCCTTTACATATACAAGATAGATTCAGATGTTGCTCGATTCTCCTTTCTCCACAACAACTATGATCAACAATAACAATTATCAAGCATCATCAACAACAACAACCTCTTTTTGGGAAATATTACAAATATTTATACAAAGAGGCGCTCTTCGAGCATTCCCTCCAACTACTCTACGCTACCTTAAATGGAATTAAATTCTACCAACTACTTAATTACTGTTACAATAAATATTGTGTCAGACAAATAAAAGCGCAAGCTCCAAATCTATACTGTGATCCAATCCATAAAACAAAATACATTCCCCCATCACCTTCTGTGATAGCTCGGCCTCCAATCTTTAAAGACATTCATAACTCAATTTTTTTTTTCAAATATCAGATTAATATATTGATCTATTTGAAATTAAAAATATTTCAAAATGTGCGCTAGTGCACCCAACTGTCTTCCACGCTTGTGCTTCGCTAGCGATGCTCCTGCATCAATTTCCCTCTGCAATACCACATACAAAATATTGAAAAAAATCATAGCCAACCACCTTAAACCACTCCTTCCCAAGCTTATTTATGAGAATCAGGGAGGTTTCATAGAGAACAAACAAATTACAGATAATATAATCCTAGTGCAAGAAGAAATTCATTCCACCAGAAGTAGTAAAGAATAAGGCATGGTGATAAAATTAGATATGGAAAAAAAATTTGATCGAGTCAAGCACTCCTTTTTGTGCTCAATTATGAAAATATATGTTTTTTAAAAAGCATTTATAGAATGGATCAGAGCCTGCATAGGCTCTCCCTAGATCATGCCTATGATAAATGGTGGACCCACACATTTTTTCATATCAAGCAAAGGCCTCAAGAAAGGTTATCCTCTCTCTCCATCTCTATATATCCTAATGGTTGACTCCCTCAGCTGGAAGCTAGAAGAAACATTTAGAATGGGGTATCTCCCAGGTATTCAAATTGATGATAGAGTAATGGAAATTAACCACTCCCAATTTGCAGATGACACTCTTATATTGGGGGAAACCTCAACAATCATTGCAAAGAGATTTGAAAAAATCTTGGATAACTTCTTAACAACATCAAGAGTGAAAATAAAGAGTAGTAAGAGAAAAATATATGGCTGGAATATATCGGGAGATATTCAAACTACCATCTTAAAAATCTTCGGGTTTCCAATGGTCATCAGTTGGTCCTATTTTAAGTATCTTGGGATGCCCATCTTTCTTAATCCTCCACTTCTCAGGAATGGAAGAAAATTCTTAACAAATTGGTAGCCCGAATTCAGATTTCGGGCACCTAGTGGCTAACCCAATAGGTAAAATTGTCCTCCTAAAATGTGTTATTTCAACTCTAAATATTTTCCAATGTGTAGGCCTCTTGGTTCCCAAGGGAATCCTTGATCAAATTTCCCATACACTTATAAGTTTCGCATGGGAAGGAGGAAAAACAAATAGAAAGAAGTTTCATGTAATAAATTGGCATACAATATGATAACCATTTGAGAAAGGCAATCTCGCTATCTGTAACCCCACTCTCATGAATGAAGCATTAGGGGGAAAATTGGCTTGGCGTCTAGTCACAGGTTCAATAGGCTAGTGGAAACTTACCTTTCTCTTGAAATACCTCTTTTTTCCTAGGGTTCATAGCCTAGACAATCCTCTTCCTACAGTGTGAGGATCCCCCATTTGGAAACTCTTCAAAGCTACAACTCAACTTATTCAATCAAACCTTTCTTGGGCACTGGGTAATGGAGAAACCATCTACATATGGAATGATAATATCATGGGGAGGGTGCTTTGGGACAAATGGAAGAATTAACACCTCTCAAATTATGGTGTATCAATTTTGGTCTTACCAAGCTAGTTGATTTTTCACTTTGGGCAGAAAATGGGAAATGGCTCAAATGGAAAATCCTCTCTCCACTAGAAAACATATCCCCTTTGCTTCCCAAAATTTATATTCTACTTGCAAGTTGTTCTTTTATAGTCAACAAAATGAATTATTTCCGTAGTTGGGGGACCTATGCTTACACAATTAAGCAAGGATATCAACAATTGTCAATAGATTTTCCTGGACCTACCAGCTCCAAGCTCTGGTCATTTATGTGGAGTGGCCCTTCTCTTCCAAAATTTAATGTATTATGTTGGGTCTTAGTACAAAGAAATATCTTCAGTTCATAAAATCTCAAAAAACGAGGCATCACAGGGCCATCATGGTGTGTTCCATGCAAATAAACAACAAAAACTTCTCGTCGCCTCATCTTTGACTGCCCCTTCTTCAAGCAAATTTGGGAATAGTTATATGCTCCACTCTTCCCTATATTCAACCCTCATTCAAATTGGGAATATATGTTCATTAATTTTAAATGAATATATGTTGGTGGCTTCATCAAAAAACCTCTCTTTGCAAGTCTGTGTAAAATGATCCCTAAATTTATCTGCAGAGAAATTTGGCTGACTGGAAGTAAGGGAATTTTTCAAAATAAGTCTCTTTCGTCGACAAGGGTACTCTCAAAGGTTTGTAGCATTCTATTAGAAATATTTTGTGTAAAGTTCAGATAGTCATGTCCCTTGTCCACACTTGATGTAGCTGAACATGCCTGGGTTTCAAGCATCCTTAGTGATCGCTTCTTTCAACCCTCCACCTCTCTACCTCCCAAACTATCTAAGTATTTTTGACACCTTAGTGACCAATATTTTAGTCAATGGAAGAGACAACAAGGAATAAATATTTTATTCTTTGATGGGGCATCGGAAGGAAATCCAGGGGTGACAAATGTGGAGGGATTCATTTTTTACTTCGAATGAAATAAGATTTTTGAGTACTCTTGGGGGTTAGGAAATAAACACAAATAATCAAGCAAAGGCTCTCGCAGTATATATGGGCATGTATCTCATCCTTGTAGATAAATCTGCTTGGACAATCTTCATTGGTGACTCTAATTTGATTATCAAGGGGCTACAAAGGTTAATAAAAAATACCCACTCTAGTCTCATGTGAATCTATCAAAGAATTAGGAACTTGGAAAAAAAAATCAACTTTGTGAGCTACCATCATATATATAGAAAGCATAATGGGAAGGAAAACGTTCTAGACAAAGAAGCAAAATATTTGACATGGACTACAATATGAATCAATTAAGACTATTATCAAATTATCTTCCATAAATTCAACATGCAATTTAGCAAAAAGCTAAAGTCTCTCAAGGAGAATTTATGGTTCAAGATTTCAAAATATGAAAAAGAAAGGATTAGGAGGGGAGGTGACCCCACCTCCCATCCATATTAGAGAAGCTCGTGTCACTCCAACTTGAATTACTCCAGTCAGATCTCACGTACTGAAGACACGAGGTTGCCCCTCATTTCCACACATGCATTATCCCCTCAATAAGATCTCAATTAATTTGATTCCATGCGAGATGAAAAAAGTATATGGGATTTTCCTCACAGCTCAAGCCCAAATTCATGAATCCATCCCCCTAAGCCTCGCAAGCTTCATAGTCCGCGTGGGATCTAGATCAAAATCCTTGCCCCTTGTAATGAATTTGCACATTTCTTCATCATTGTAGTGCATGGCATTTTCCTTTCTAGACTGTTCCTTAACAATCTGTGCAATTGAGGATTATAACTTGGATACTGGCCAGATGATCGATGGTGTATGAAAGCATTGGAAGTGTTGGGCCTTCATTGGAAGGATTGGGCGATCTTTTTTTTGGAAGCACCCACCTCATCACAGGGTTGTTGCACTCATGTGGCTTCATAGTAGCACCCCTTGCGATTGCACTAATTACAAAATGGAAAGGCTTGAGGATTGACTGCAAACACAACAAACAAAAACGGAGTCCCTGCGCACCATAAATACCCAACTTTCCCTCCAATTATAAGAAAATGAGACAAATAAAACTAAAGAATCAGTGTTGGTCCTCCACGCGGTCAACCGACACTCAGTGCATCTTAGGTCTATTTGAAGGAATATTTAGAATCATCCCTCATAAGCACCTTCTCTCAAGAGACCAACACCATCAAAAGGGTCATTTTCATCCTGTGAAGTTCTTCAACTTCTGCCACATCAATAAGTGAATGTCAATTTGGAAGCTGCTACAGGAGAGGTGGATACAAAATTAAAACTCATCTAGGTTATCTATATGCAAAGCAAAAAATCAATTTTGTTATTTTCCTATGTAGTAATATAGACTTGGAAGATTTGTAGTAGTTTTATATGTATCAACAAAGACTCAAGAGTTATAGGGGCAACAATAAAACTACAATTTCGTTTTCGGTCTTTGGCCACTTCGAACTTTTGTATATGTTGGTTATTTTGTGTTCATGCACAACAGTTTTTTTAAATAAAAATCATAATTGTTTATGTCCAAAAAAAATGTGGCGTTGTTGAATAATTAATATGTGGATGATTTACAGTTTTATAAATAACAGAGGTGGAATTTGTTGGATAACACATTAATGCAATCATTATATCAAAATGCAATAACAAAAATATAAAACAGTGTTATTATAAAAAATATTTGATTTTGAAATGATTAATTAAAAATTTGTAAAAAAAAACAATTAATTAAAATATATACATATCAATGCATCGTATTCTTTTGAACTCACTAGATGGTGCATGCAATAATATAGAAAGTGGTTCATTTTGAGAAGTCATACACACCAATGCACATTAATTATAATCACGCACTAGTATAAACTATTGAGAAAACGTATCATTCCATATATAATAATTTATCAATTCAAAATTATATGGTGATCAAATTTAAAATGCACATCAGGGCACTAAATATAATGTACACACCAATGCAATACTTTTGCAATACACATCAAGGCTCTAAATACAATTTACTTACCGATGCCTTTAGTATAATATATGCACCGATGCTTAGTAAAAATAATGGCGTCAACATCTCACCAAAATTTCACTACCCTTCGATGCACATGGTAAAACAGACACTGATACGTACTAATTATACAAGAACCGGGGCACATGCTATATTAAACGCATCGGGTCTCAAGATAAATTAATTGCACTGGGGCACATGCTATATTAAACACACTGGGTCTCAGTATAAATTAATCGCACTGGTGCACACTATAACATTAATGCACTAGTGTGTACAAAAACTAAAAAGCATCGACTTCATATGTAAACACGGTGGAATCAATGTGTAGAAATTAGAAGAGAATCGATGCTCTGCATACGATGAAAAAGGAAAAACCGCTGCACAATAATTATAAATTCATTGGGGCTTCTGTATTGTATTAAAAAATCGGGGTGGGTTTGTCAAGACGATATCGGTGCGTTTTGACAATAACAACACTGGAAAAAAAAAACCTCCACTACAATCTTCTCTCGCCCAATTTTTTTGAGTTATATGGAACATCCATTAAAACCTTCACAATCAATAGAGGAGGTTGTAACAAAGTTGTTTTTGAAAATTTTGCCAAATTTTGTAACACTAAAAGCCTCTGCAAAAACCTTCACTAGAAGGTGTTCTCCTTGTAGTGTAAGTTTTTGAAAACATAATATCTCTTTGTCACCCACAATACTTGTTTCACACAACATAAGGAGAGTTCTTCCTTCTCTCCTCAATAGTACCTTAGAAGTCCCTCCCTCTAGTGCTTTTTAGTGTGGCATAGAAAGGTCCCAATTGTTGTCCATTAACTCCAACATAATTTTTCTTAGTTCTTGGCTCTTCTCAAGGTTCTAATGACTTCATTACATGGTTGTTCCACCCCATAGTATGGCAACATTATTTTTCCAAGAAAAAATTGTTTTTTCCTCTCTTTTCTCTTCTCCAAATATCATCTCCCTTTTTCCATTCAAATTTTTGTTCTTTTTTATCAGGGCATATTATTTTATTTTACAAGGCGTGGAATCGTTATATACAAATTCTATCGTTCTAGGAAACGAGGCCATGGATTCAATTTGAACTTGAATGTTTAATGATGTTAACACAAGTTTTAAATTTAATATTGGTTATTAGATAGTTCAAATAATGTTCTTAAAAATTAAAATGAGAGATTGCCGAAAGTAATTTCTTATCTTTTTTAAGATGTAATAAACCGAATTTATTAATCATTAAAATAAT
>JZKD02S1250247.1:26377-40881 GCA_000966675.3 Picea glauca
TGCAGCTAGGGTTCTCCTAACCATAGCCTGCGCTGCAGCTTCCTCTTTCTTTTTTTCCGCAACATCCATGTATACATTTCTCTTTTGGGTCGAGCTATTGTGGATCTGGATCGGTTGTTCCTTCCTCTTTCCAGAGTTTGCAGCTGCTTCCTGGGGTCTTTTTTTGTTTATTTTTCCACGTTACTACAGTTATGCTGTGAGGAGGTTCCAAATCTTGGGTTTCCTCAGTCCACCTACATTGTTTTCGATGTTTGGATCTATTTTCCCTTGGGGTTCGCTTTCCACTAGAGGCTCTATGCGCATGTTGAGGTTTTGTATCTTCGCGCGATGTTGATGGCCCTGTGTTACCAGAGCATGGATCAGGTTGATCCATATCCCTCCTTGCCACTCATTTTGGGGTTGCGCTCTAGCCTCATCTTCTGCCAGATCTTCCTCGGTTGGATATTCTTGTGTGGATGGATCTGAATGGTTATGTTGCTTCAGTCATTTTGGGTTTTTCTCTGGCTTTGTTGGATGTTGAGGGTTTGATGTATGCCCATATCGGGTTCTTATTGGTGGATATCAGTGTCTTTTCTCTTCCTCATCTCAGAAGGGGTTTGGACCAGAGCTTTGTGGTCCTCACTAAGGGCGTGCGATGGAGCTGGCACTTTGAGGTCCTTTTTGGGGGCGTGCAGCTTTCTAGTTTCTCTTTTTCTGGTGTTTGAGGGGATCTTCATTGGTGTCATGGATTTCTATTTTTTTCTCGTTGTGGGGTCTTCTTACTGCTCTAACCTGGTCCTTCCAGTGTCTAGGTTTTCTCTCTCGCGTATTATTTTCTAGTAGGTTTATCTTGGAAGTTTTTTGCTTTCCTGGTGTGTCCTTCGTGGTAGGGTTCCTTGTACTTCATTAGTCCTTTTTAAACATATATTGGGTTGTTCCTAGAACTTACTATTGTATTTTTCTTTATGGATTATTAGCTAGATTATGGGCCCCTCGATGGTTTTTTTTCTTCTCACTATATGATCTGAAAATGAAAAACGTTTGTATATACAAATTTTGCAAGTGGAAAATGTACGTGTCTTAGGCAATTTGATCAAGTTGCAAGCACATAAACTTAATGAGTTTTTACTTAAAATGAACAGCATAAACAGACATAAACAACCATCAAAAGTAAGCACATAACACAACAAAATGATAAAGGAGTTCACCCCTGTCTTGGGCTACATCTCCTAGTCCAGCTTCCAATGGATCCTTTTCTTTATATGCTCAAAAGTTTTAAGACAATTATTTACAATGCTCATAATGAAAAATAGATGGCTTCAATGGCTCCAAAATGTCCAAAAACCCCTAGCTGGGCTCTTCCTGCACCTGGTTTGGCCAAAAAATGAAGAAAATACACTTCCTAGAAGTTTTTCCCCAATACTTGTTGTCTCTGCTCTCCAAAACACACCCAGAATACACAAACTGCCAAAAACATGGCTTCCACACACCAAAACTAGATCCCGATACAAATATGGGTCGTAGGTGGATTTGTCGCACCATTAGTGGAATTGGCACTTTAACTACGGAGGTTACGATCGCATGGGGGGGTATGTGTCTAGGAGTTGGGATAACCTCCCACACCTGTCGGCCTAAATTCCCTCCCTTTTCTCACACTCGGTCATGTGTAAAAATCCAAGCAATGGTCATGTCTAGGGGTTGGGCCCCCAACTTCCCCCTGCACTCTGTTTGTATGGTGTGTTGTCAAAAAAACAAGTGACCACGGGCTGGGGCTAAGCCCTGGCCCTTTTTCCGCCAGATTGCTCCACTCTGAAAATTCAAATATTATCTGTGATGCTATAGGTTAAGAAACAATTGGTAGGCAGGATAGTGGCCCAACCTACACGGAGTCTCCTCCCCCTTTCCCGGAGTTCGTGGGTTCGACCCCCGCGAAGCCCATATTTTACACAACATCGGGGTGCCATGTGGTGGCCCCTGAGTGGGCCACGGGGCATCCAAACATTGGCCCACCTAGAGACTACCACCTGCCACGTGTCGACCACTGGTTGGTCCACGTCATATTCCCACCAAATCTCCTGCCCAGCCAGCATTCCAATCAACTATTCCACCTCAGTTGTACAGTCTGCATAGTCAATCTATACGAACTACACAATCATCAATTTTTCATGTTTATAAAAACAAACAGAACGTGATATCTTAGCCATATGGACTATGTTTGAGCTTTTTCAAGTTGTGTTGGGATAGTGAGGACACGATCTACGCAATGGTACCATTTTAGACCATTTTTGAACACTTTGTTTTTTGAGTTATTTTTTATCCCCTGGATCACTCCTCCCCATTGGGAAGATTTTGGACCTCCAAAATACTATTTCATTCAATCTGTAGGTGAGGGTACAATTCCCTCAACTTTCCAACCTCAATCCATTTATCTTTTCTTGGATTTGTACCTTTGATACCAACACGAGGGTACTCCACATTCCCTCGTTTTGAAGTTCTTATCTTTCTGTCAAGGATTGTATCCTCATGCAATTCTGAAAGATATTCTGGCGAGAAGTCATCTATTGAAGGAATCTAAACATGATCTCCTTGATCATCAATCAAAGGAGACTCATACAATCTCAATTTCTCAACATTAACAGTTGCATACATTTGCATATAAGGAGGCAAATCCAAACAGAAGGCATTGTTACCAATCTTTTCAAGAATCTTGAAAGGTCCATATCTGATTGGTTTAAGATTTTTAACTTCTCCTTTAAGCCTATCTTTGTGAATGTAAATCCAAACTTCATCTCCAACTTGGAAACTTTGATCAACATGATGCTTGTCATGTCTTGTCTTGTACTAGGCTTGGCTCTTTTCCAACTATTCTTGTACCATTTGATGCACCAATTGAATTTGTTCAATGAACTTATTTTCTCTATCAATGTCATAATGACCATCAATAGTAACATCCTTCCCAAAGATAAAATCTAAAGGAGATTTTGGAAAATAACCAAAACATGCCTCAAATGGAGATATTTGATTCGAAGAATGCTTAGCCTGATTATAAGCATGTTGAATGTAGTGTAGGTTCTCATCCCAAAGCTTAGGATGTTTGTTGCAATAACCACGAAGAAGATGTACTACTTTTCTACTCACCAATGATGTTTGACCATTAGTTTGTGGATGAAATGTTGTGCTCTTTTTCAACTTGGTGTCCATGAGTGCCCATAAGATTGACCAAAAGTTCCCAATAAATCAAGAATATCAATCAAAAATAATGGATTTGGGAAACCCAAAATGTACACATACATGTTGAAAGAACATTTGTGTCATTTTTTCAACTGTAACCTGCTTCTTACAATGCATCAAAATAAACATTTTGTTGAAACAGTCAACCACAACATAAAGATAACCATGATTCTTTTTAGACATATGTAATGCTCCTACAAAGTCCATGGAAATGCTTTCCCAAGGATGAGAAGGAATCGCAAGTAGAATATACAATCCTAACTTTTTGTTGCTAGGCTTACATGTATCACATAAAGAACATCCTCTTACATATTGTGAAACACTTTCATTCATTTTAGGCCAATAGCAATACCTTTGCAAATTATCCATCGTCTTGCCTACACCAAAGTGGCTAGCAATAAGAGAAGAATGTGCTTCCCTTATGATGTTAACTCTTTCACCGTGTGGAATACATAGCTTTCCAAGATGATACAAAATCTTATCATGCACATGGTAATATAATTCCTCAACTTGGTTAGAATTACACAAAGTTGCATAAACCTCTTTAAAATCAGCATCTAAAGCATATCGTTCAACATAGATCTCATGCATGATAGAATTATGCTTAAGAATAACTGAAGCACTAACAATATGCCTAGAAATAATATCAACAACTTTGTTATAAATGTCTTTCTTATACCTAATAACCAAGTGGAATTGTTGTATGAAACCCATCCATCTGAAGTGCCTTGCTTGTTGTAGCTTTGTTTGTGATTGCAAGTATTGCAATGGTTGATGATCTGTGTGAATAATAGTTTCTTTTCCCAACAAATAATGTTTCCATTTTTTTCATACTTTGCACCAATGCATACAACTCCTTTTCATATGTAGGATAATTAATCACCACACCATTAAAAGTTTCAGAATGAAAACAAATGGGCTTACCATGTTGCAACAAGACTACTCCCATGGTATAGTTACTTGCATTTGTTTGTATCTCAAATGGCTATCTCAAAACAGGAAGTGCAAGAACTAGAGCTGAACTAATTTTCTCCTTCAATGCATCAAAAGCTTTTTGTTGCTTGCCTCCCCATTGGAAAAATTGTTTGATGCTTGTCACTGCATGTAATAGAGCTGCAATTGAAGAGAAGTTAGCAATAAAATTTCTCCAATATTGGGTTTCTCCCAAAAATATTCTTACCTATATTATATTGTTGGGCTTGGGCCAATCCAAAATGACTTTGACCTTGGAAGGATCTAGTTTTATTTCTCCTCCTCCAACAATATGTCCCAAGTAAACAAGTGAGGTCTTTCCAAACTCACATTTAGACATCTTTGAAAACAAATTTTCTTTCTTCAAGACATCTAAAAATTGTTTCACATGCCTAACATGCTCTTCACCAGATTTGCTAAATATCAAAATGTCATCCAAGTATACAATTACACAATCATCAAGAAAAAGACTTAAAACATCATTCATGAATGGTGCAGGAGCATTACAAAGCCCAAATGGCATAACCATGCATACAAACAAACCTTGATTTGTTTTGAAATCTTTCTTCCATGTGTCTCCTTCAGCAATCATAATCTGATGATAACCACTTCTCAAATACAACTTAGTGAAATATTTAGCATCTTTCAATTGATCAAGTAAATCATCAATTCTAGGAAGAGGATAACAATTATTTACCGTAATCTTGTTCAAGGCTCTGAAATCTACACACATGCACCATGTACCATCTTTATTTGGTACTAAAACAATTGGTGACCCGCATGGCGATGTTCTTGGCATGATAACCCCTTTGTCAAGAAACTCTTGTATTTGTGTTTTAATTTCAACATTCTCCATGACTGACATCCTATACATGCCAATGTTCGGAAGAGGACAATCTTGTTGCAATTGGATATCATGTTGGATACCTCTTTTAGGAGGAAATCCTTTTGGTTCCTGAAACATCTCATCATATTGGTTAACAACCTCATATAAATCAGATTTTAACTTTCCATCACATCCTTGGAAAGATTCTTTTTCAAAATTGTCTTTGGGTTTGATCTTCAAGAGTACAAAGTTCTTACTAGCATTGACTAATCTCTTCATTTGTACAAGTGACAAATTTAACTTCTTTGTATGTTCTCTAACAATGTACTCAACTCCATGTTTAAACAAATGATATGTTTTCTCATGGTGATGAAAGATGGCTCTCCTATCATATAAATATGGGCTTCCCAATACCACAAATATCCAATGGAATAACATCAAGCTCTACCTCATCTATAAAGTTTGCAGTGATGGAAAATCTAAGTTTACATCTTTTTTTCACATGCAATTTGGCATTGTCACATATATAACCTATAGGATATGGTTTAGGGTGAGGAGTAGTTTCCAAATGCAATTTCTTGACAGTGTCTTCAGAAATGAGGTTTGTGTGTGATCCATTATCAAATAGAGTATTTATCTTGGTATGCTTTGAAATAACCCTTATGTGTAAAATATTTATTCTTTCTTTTTCATGTTGAGTTTCATTGAGGCTACTACTTGAAGAACTAGTACTGGCAATAGAATCCTTACCTTGAAACCCATGGTTGTAATTTTTGTTTCATCTCCATAATCATATCCTAAATCATGTTCTATAGTCGCAACAATATTTGGTTTAGTTTTATTGTTGAACTTTTTGGGTCTCTTTTCATGATGAATTTTCCACCAATGGTCTTCATCATGGCCATCTTTTGAACAATGTTTACATGTGAGTTTTTCTCCCTCTTTCTTGACTAAATCATTCTTCTTCCCATTTCCTTTGAATTTCCTCTTTCCTTTGTCTCCATTGTAGAATGGCTTATTTCTTTATAAAACTTTACCATATTTCTTCATGTCCTCTTGATTTTTGGCTTCCCACCAAATGAGTGTTCCACTTTCAATCTAATAGAAACAAGATGAATCTTAGTTTCATCATCTTGGATTCTTTGTATCCTAGAATACACTTCAGTATGACGAATACAATTATCCAATTTCTCGGCATTTACCTCTCCATTGTACATAGCCAATTCAAACTTAATAGCAAGCTTAAGCAAAGGAGTTTGTGGAGGAATTTTATCATGTTCTTTTGGAGAATTTGGAGGTGTTTGTGAAATGGTAGAAGAAGTGGAAGATGGAGGTGAAGGAAGTGTAGTGTCACCATTCCCTCCATTCCCTTTTGGAGTCTTGTCACCACTATCTTCATTACCTCTTGGAGGATTTAAGTTTTCACCTTGCAACCTTGCATTCCTTTCTTCAAATAAAACTTTCACAATTTATGTCATATCATAAAAGGTTTTTCTAAAAGTTTCATCTTCTGAAGTAGGAATTTCATGACTCTCCTAATGAGCCATAATTGGTGAATGTCTCTTTGAAGCTTGAGGTGAATGTATGGTTCTCCTTCTTGAAAGTTGAGAATTTGGCTCTACAAGTTTCTCTTCTCCTCTTGTGATCTTCAACCTTGTAAGCATCAGAAAACAAAACACTTGCAAACAATCAAACCTTCAAAAACCTTTTCTCTGATACCAACTTGATTTGAAAATGAAAAATTTTGTATATATAAATTTTGCAAGTGGAAAATGTATGTGTCTTAGGCAATTGGATCAAGTTGCAAACACATAAACTTAATGAGTTTTTACTTAAAATTAACAACTTAAAAAAACATAAACAACCATCAAAAGTAAGCACATAAGACAACAAAATGATAAAGGATTTCACCCCTCTCTTGGGCTACATATCATGGTCTAGCTTCCAATAGATCATTTTCATTATATTCTAAAAAGTGTTAAAATAGTTCTTAACAATGCTCATAATGCAAAGTAGATGGCTTCAATGGCTCCAGAATGTCCAAAAACCCTTAGATGGGCTCTCCATGCACCTGATTTGGCCAAAAAATGAAGAAAATACCTTCCTAGAAGTTTTTCCCCAATACTTGTTGTCTCTACTCTCCAAAACGCACACAGAATACAAAGACTGCCAAAAACCTAATTTTCGTGCACCAAACCTAGCTCCATGTGCAAATTTGGGTTGTGGGTGAATTTTCCATGCCATTAGCGAAATTGGCTCCCTAACTTCGGAGGCTATGGTCACATGGGGGAGTATGTGTTGAGGTGTTGGGCTAACCGCCCGCACCTGTCGGCCTCAATTCCTACCCTGTTCTTGTGCTCGGTCACGTGTCAAACTCTGGGAAATGATCGTGTCTACGGGTTGGGCCCTCAAATCCCCCCTGCACTCTGGTTGTATGGTGTTTTTTCATAAAAACAAGTGACCACGGATTGGGGCTAAGCCCCGACCTTTTTTCCATCGAATTTCTCCACTCTACAAATTCAAATAATATCCGCGCCACTATAGGTTAAGAAACACTTGGTAGGCGGCCTAGTGGCCCAACCTACGCAGTGTCTCTACCCCCTTTCCTGGAGGTCATGGGTTCGGCCCCCGCGAAGCCCATATTTTACACAACACCAAGGTTCCACGTGGAGGCCCTTGAGTGGGCCACGGGCACCCAAACATCGGTCCACCTAGCGACTACCACCTGTCATTTGTCGACCACTGGTTGGTCCATGTCATATGTCTGCCAAATCACCTACCCAGTCAACAGTTCAATAAGCCCTACCATGTCATTTGTATGGTCTTCACAGTCAGCCTGTATGGACTGTACAGACTGCATAGTAAGCAATTTTGCCTGTTTGGAAAAACAAACAGAACATGATATCTAAGACATACAGACTTCGTTTCAGCCCATTCAAGTTGCGTTGGGATCGTGAGGACACGATATATGAAATGGTACCATTTTTTAGCATTTTTAAACACTTTTATTTTTGAGCTACTTTTTTATCCCCTAGATCACTATACCCATCATTGGGTCATGCTTAAGGAACCTACAAAATGTAATTTGGTTTTCTTTGGATGAATAGAATTACACTTTTTTTTAGGGTAAATATATACACACACACACACACAATTGTTAAGGCCACGTTCAAACTAGACACCAAATTGATGTATGAGACCCCCACTAAATTGATGTATAAGACACCCTTGTTTGTTTGTGGGACAATGGACCCCCTCCTTGCAGGGATTTGAGTGCTAAATTCTATGGAGGTATACATACCCTACCCCCCTCCATATTTGAACCTATGACCTCCAAGGAAGAGACACAAGTTGTATATATATATATATATGAGAAACTATTATTTTTATGTTAAAATATGGTAACCGTCATTTTAAATTTATGGAAATGTTAATATTACACAATCGAGTGATAATATGAATTTATTTTAATACTAAAACCAATTTTGTATTAAAAACAATAATTTTATTCTTTTAAAAAAATTATTTTGACGAAGATTGCTTAATCATATATGACAAATTCCTGAAAAAATCAAAATCATAAAACTTTTAACCATTTCATAAACTAGATGACTTTAGATCTCCTTTCTACAATCATGAAGAAGAAAATTAATCGCATTATTAAAAAGCATGCTTATACAAACATCAAGCCCATGGAGCGTCAGACGTGAGATCTCTCCCTAGTGACCAGTTGGGGAGGTCAAGGGTTTGACTCTCTTCATCGTCTTGGGGTTAGGCTCCGTAATTAGGGCCAACATTTCTATATTTTTTTCCATGGGAAAAAAGAACATCAAGAGCATGAACCTTTTATTTTGTCCAATTAAGTTTATTTTAGACAAATTCATTTTAATTTTATTATCTATATTAACTACTACAACTTTCTCGTATTTATGTTTGAGGGAAAATTGGAATTCACATTGTTAACTATGATATTATCACATTCATTCATAAAATGAATTTTAAAATTGTGAAAAATAGGGTCAATATTTTGGAATATGTAACTCCTACTTGTCTTAATCATGTGTGAGGAGATTATGTTTGTGAGGTAGAGAACAATATCTACCTAGGTGGTTTAATCCTATAATTTAGGAGGTTGTTAGATAGTTGGTTGTGAGAGGTTATCTCCAACTAAGAGTCATAGAATGGTGTGAGGTTGAGATATTTCTTCAATTGATAGATTGCAATATCAAGGTAGTTTGTTTATCTTGAGACAAACCTTACAATATTTATATGTATCATTACATTTATCCAATAGTGTGCTTGAATCACGGTTGGTGTGTAACACTCTACTCTCCCATTTTAATATGGTATCAGAGCTAGACTTGGTGTAACTCTCTCACGAGAGTGCCTAGGAACATGTGGAGAGTAGAATAGATAATTTTAGAGAGTGAAGTTATTTTGTTCTGTGTCCTTGAATTGTCCATGAGAGTGTAAGTAGTTTTTCCATCATTTGATGTCGTTGTCGTGTGAATAGAAGAGGAGTTTCATCCTGTGGAGGTTATGAAGGTGAGAAACGAGTGAGCCATATGGTCAGAGGGTAGAAACTGGTAAACCCTAGTGTATGTTTTCTAGATAAGGAAAGATCGTAAGAGTGTGGTAGGGAATTGACAAATATGGAGAAGAAAGGATTGTGGGCATCCTACGATGGGCACAGAGATTTCAATGAAACCCACTAGGAAAAGAATGTCGACCCAGGAAAGGTGACGACTGTGCTAGTGGCCTCGACTCCCACCACCAACTCTTTGTCTCTAGTGTTGTTGTGTTGTCCACATGTTAAATTTGTTTATATTCTTTGTGATCATATCACTTCTCATAAGGGTTTGACGATCGGTGCGAGCGCTGGGGATGGTGAAGGTGATCAGATAGGCATTGAAGGTGAGGAAGTGAGATCCAGAGGTGAAGGAGATCAAGACAAGTACTCATTAAGGGAGAGTTTTGGAATATGTAACTCATACTTGTCTTAATCATGTGTGAGTAAATTATGTTTGTGAGGTAGATAACAATCGCTACGTGAGTGGATTGATCCTATAGTTTAGGAGGTTATTACATAGTTTGTTGTGAGAGGGATTCTCTCCAACTAAGATTCATAGAATGGTGTGAGGTTGAGATATGTGGTCAACTAATAGATTGCAGGATCAAGGTAGTGTCACTATTCATAACCCCACTCTCATGAATGAAGCATTGGGGGAAAAATTGGCTTGGCGTCTGGTCAAAGTTTTAATAGGCTGGTGGAAACTTTCCCTTCTCTCAAAATACCTTTGTTTCCTAGGGTTCACAACCTAGACAATCCTCTTCCTACTGTATGAGGATCCCCCATTTGAAAACTCTTCAAAGCTGCAACTCCACTTATTCAATCAAAGCTTTCTTGGGCACCAGGGAATGGACAAACCATCAAAAACTGGACTGATAGTATAATGGGGAGGGTGAATTTGGGACAAATGGAAGAATAAACACCTCTCAAATTATGGTGTATCAATTTTGGTCTTACCAAGATAGTTGATTTTTCACTTTGAATAGAAAATGGGAAATGGCTCAAATGGAAAAGCCTCTCTCCACCAAAACATCTATCCCCTTTGCTTCCCAAAATGTATAATATACTTGTAATATGTGCTCCTATAGGCACCCAAATGAATCAATTGCACAACTGGGGGGCCTAATCTTACATAATTAAACAAGGATATCAAAAATTATAATTAGATTTGCTTGGACCTCCCAACTCCAAGCTCTGGTCATTTATCTAGAGTGGCCCTTCTATTCCAAAAGTTAATGCCTTATATTGGGTTTTAATACAAGGAAATCTGCACATTGCATAAAATCTCCAAAAATGAGGTATCGTAGGGCCATCATGGTGTGCCATGCAAATCAACAACAAAAACTTCTCGTCACCTCTTCTTTGACTGCCCCTTCTCCAAGAAAATTTGGGACCAATTATATGCTCCACTCTTCCCTAGATTCAAACCTCCTTCAAATTGGGAAGATATGTTCATTAATTGGAAGAAAATATATGTTGGAAGCTATATAAAAAAACCTCTCTTTTCAAGTCTATGGAAAATGATCCCTAAATTTATATGTTGGGAAATTTGGCTAACTAGAAGCAGGGCCATTTTTCAAAATAAGTCTCTTCCATCGACAAGGATACTCTCAAAGGCCTGTAACCTTCTATCATAAATATTTTGTGTAAAGTTCAGATATTCATATTCCTTGTCCACACTTGATGCAACTGAACAATCCTAGGTCTCAATCATCCTTAGTGATCACTTCTTTCAACCCTCCCCCTCTCTACCTCCCAAACCGACTAAGTATTTTTGACACCTTACACTCAGTGACCAAGATTTTAGTCAATGGCAGAGACATCAAGGAACAACTATTTTATTTTTTGATGGGGCCTTAGAAGGAAATCCAGAGGAGACATGTGTGAGGGAAGTCATTTTTTACTCCGAAGGAAATAGTATTTTTGAGTACTCTTGGGGGTTAGGAAATAACACAAATAATCAAGCAGAGGCTCTCGCAATATATATGTGCATACATCTCATCCCAGGAGATAAATATTCTCAACTAATCATCATTGGTGACTCTAATTTGATTATCAAGTGGCTAAGAAGACTAATAAAAAATATTTACCCTATCTATCAAAGAATTACAAACTTATAAAAAATTCAACTATGTGAGCTACCAACATATATATAGAAAGAAAAATGGGAAGGAGAACGTCCTAGCCAAAGAAGAAAAATATTTTCTGTGGAGTACACTCCAAATCAATGAAGACTATTCTCAAATTTATCTTCCATAAATTCAACATGCAATTTAGCAAAAAGATAAAGTCTCTCAATGAGAATTTATGTTCAAGATTTTAAAATATGAAAATAAAGGATCGGAAGGGGAGGTGACCCCACCTCCCATCTGTATTGGAGAAACTCATGTCAATCCAACTTGCATTACTCCAGTCATATCTCTCATACTGAAGAAACAAGGTTGCCCCTCATTTCCACACATGCATTATCCCCTCAATAAGATGTCAATTAATTCGGTTCCATGCGAGCTGACATAAGTATATGGGATTTTTCTCACATCTCAAGCTCAAATTCATGAAGCCACCCCCCTCATCCTTCAAGCATCATAGTCTGTGTTGGATCTAAATCAAAATCCTTGCCACTTATAATGAATTTGCACATTTCTTCATCATTGCAGTGCATGGCGTCGTCCTTTCCTGACTGGGTCTTAGCAATTTTTTCAATTGAGGATTATAACATGGACAGTGGCTAGAGGATCGATGGTTCATGGAAGCATTGGAAGTGTTGGACCTTCATTGGAAGCGTTGGATGATCTCTATTCTGGAAGCACCCACCTCGTCATAGGGTTGTTTCACTCATATGGATTCAGAGTAGCGCCCCTTGTGATTACACTAATTGCAAAATGAAAAGGCTTGAGGATCGAGTGCAGACACAACAAACATAAATGGAGTCCCTGCGCACCTTAAACTCCCAACTTGCCCTCCAATTGCAAAAGCATGAGACAAAGAGAACTAAATAATTAGCATTGGTCCTCCACATGGTCAACCGACACTCAACACAACTTTAGTACCTTTGAAGGCATTGAAGTTGTGTTGAGTGAATTTATTCAACCTCCCTCAGAAGCACCTGCTCTCCAGAGACCAGCGTCATCAGAAGGGTCGTTCGCGTCGTGTAAATTTATTCAACCTCCGCCACATCAACAAGTGCATGAAAATTTGGAAGTTGCTACAATAGAGGTGGATACAAAATTATAACTCATCTAGGTTAGCTATATGCGATGCAAAACTTCATTTTTGTTATTTTCCTATGTAGGAATATACACTTGGCATATATGTAGCAGTTTTATATGTATCGGCAAGGAATCAAGAGTTATAGGTGCAGCAGTAAAACTACAATTTTGTTTCAGGTCTTTGGCCACTTCAAACTTTTGTATATTTTGGTTGTTTTTGTTCATGAAAAACCTCTATTTTTAATAAAAATCATAACAGTTTCTGTGAAAAAAAAAATGTTGGGTTGCTGAATAATTAATATGCGCATGATTTACATTGTTGCAAATAACATAGGTGTAATTCGTTGGATAACACATTAATGCAATCATTATATCAAAATGCAATAACAAAAATATAAAAAATATATAATTATAAAAAATATTTGATTTTGAAATGATTAATTGAAAATTTGTAAAAAGAACAATTAATTAAAATATATACATATCAATGCATTGTATTCATTTGAACTCACTAAATGATGCCATAATATAGAAATCAATGTGTTTTGAGGAGTCATACACATCAATGCACATTAATTATAATCATGCATCAGTACAAACTATTGAGAAAACACACCATTCTGTAACGATATTTAAAGTACAATAATATTTATCTTTCCAAAATTGTATGGTGCTCATGTTTAAAATACACATCGAGGAACTGAATATAATGTACACAGCAATCTGATACTTTTACTATACGCATCGGGGCTCTAAATATAATTTACGCATTGATGCCTTTAGTATAATATATGCACCAATGCTTAGTAAAGATAATGGCATCGATATCTCACCAAAATTTCACTATCCTTCAACACATATGGTAAAACAAACACCGATACGTACTAATTATACAAGCACCGGTGCACATTCTATGTTAAATGCACCAGGTCTCATGATAAATTAATCGCATCGGTTCTCACTATAACTTAAACGCACCGGTGTGTACAAAAACTAAAAATCAATGGCTTCATATGCAAAAAAAGTGGAATTGATGCATAGAACTTATAAGAGCATAGATGCTTTGCATACAATGAAAAAGGAAAAACCGAAGCGCAATAATTATAGACGCATTGGGGCGTTTGTATTATATTAACACATCGGGATGGGTTTGTCAAGACAACATCTATGCATTTTGACAATGAAAACATTTGAAAAAAAACCTTTGCTACAGTCTTCATCTACCTCAATTTTTTTAGTTATATGGAACATCCGCTAAAACCTCTGCAACCAATAGAGGAGGTTGTAGCAAAGTTTTTTTTTTTCATTTTACCAAATTTTGTAACACTAAAAACCTCTACAACAACCTTCGCTAGAAAGTGTTTTCCTTGTAGTGTAAGTTTTTGAAAACATGATATCTCTTTGGCACCCACAATACTTTTTCCACACAACATAAGGAGAGTTCTTCCTTCTTTTCTCAATAGTAACCTTAGAATTCCCTCCCTCTAGTGATTTTCAGTGTGGGCATAGAAAGGTCCAAATTGTTTTCCATTAACTCCAACATAGTTTTTCTTAGTTCTTGGCTCTTCTCAAGGTTCTAATGGTTTCATTTCATGGTTGTTCCATCCTGTAGTATGGAAATATTCTTTTTGTAAGAAAAAAATATTTCTTCCTCTCTTTTCTCTTCTTCAAAAATCACCTCCCTTTTTCCATTTGAATTTTTGTTCTTTTGCATGAG